>JAKVQR010000375.1:0-16823 GCA_030462915.1 Petasospora meyerae
AGTACACAGTATTGCATTTGCTGAGATTCGAGCCTCGGCCGGTTCCGGAAGGATTATCGCAGTTGGGCCCTGGGAGTCAGATACGCTCGCGGCTCGTACGTAGTCATCCCCACACACCCGCATGATGCAGCAGAAGAGGAAAACCTTCAAAAGACGCTGAATTCCATCTTTTCAGGTCTCTCTGCTCTCTACTAGTTGAAGTGCTCTCGAATCTTCATCCCCAATAACTTTCAAATTTGAAGTTTTTTGAAAACCTCCAACGATCAAGTCAGCAGCTAAGCAGCCAAGCAGTCGCTCACATGGGTCATATCATGTCAGAGACAATGACAGGCTCTCCTACACCAACTGGTGAGTCTTCAGGCACCATGGACCCTTCATCATCAGAGGTGCTCCACCACGAAATACTCGCCAGCCAACCACCACACGAGCCCACGTCCTCTATGGAGCACGAACAGGACCAAACTATCTCGAGACGTCGTCAACCGCCCGTAGCTGGATCCACTGTTTCCAAATCTGGTCTGAACTTCGCCAACATACCTTCCTCCATCCCAGCTCCTATCCCAGGCTCTGTACCAGCTACCCCGGCTCATGAAATCCCTCAAGAAGTCCTCGAGTCATCCTTGGGAGAAAAGAGACAGCAATAGCTACAATACCAGCTTCAGCAACAACAGCAACAGCAGCGCCCTCCAATCACGAAGCAACCAACCGCAACGAAGCTCACCAAGATCATTGACTATAACGAAGCTATCGTGGAAGAAGACGAGCCTGACATTTTATCATTTAGCAATCCGCCGCGTAACAGGTATAGAGTTGTCATTGGGTGTATTTGGAACTTCTCTATCGGTATGTCCGACGGTGCTCTTGGTGCCCTTCTGCCACATATCGAGGATTACTTTGGCATTAACTATGCCATTGTTGCGCTGATCTGGCTTGGTAATGCTGTTGGTTTCATCACTATCGCATTTAGTGCTCACCATCTCGATCATTATCTGGGTTTGCAGAAGATGCTCACACTCAGCATGTCTCTGCTTACTGTGATGTTTGCCATCATCAGTTCCGGTGTCCACGTCTTCCCTGTGATGGTTGTTGCATGGTTCTTTGGTGGATTGGGTTGTGCCATGGCTTTGTCGCAGTATAACATCTTCCTCTCCAAGTTGTACAATGGGACAAACTACCTTGGTATCTTCCATGGATGTTACGGTATCGGTGCCACTATTTCGCCAATATTGGGTACTTTGATGGTTAACGCTGGTATCAAATGGCACTTCTTCTACTTCATTCCCCTTGGTATCAGTGTGTTCACCCTGATTGGTACACCATTGGCATTCCAGAACTGTCATCAAGACTTGGCCAAATGGCAGAACATGGAACAGCAAGATGTCGGTAAACCACATTCCACGCCTGAAGGTTCCTCTAAAGCTGTTGACAACGAGATCGAGTTGGAGCACATGAATAGTAACCAAGCCAAACAAACCGAGGAAGAGAACACACATGACTTTGCTGCGGCATTGAAAGACTACAGATCATGGCTGACAGTCTCATTCATCTTCTTCTATCAGGGTACAGAGGTTGCTATTGGTGGTTGGATGGTCACCTACCTGCTAGACTACCGTGGTGGTGACGAGAAAGCAGTTGGTTATGTCTCTTCCGGTATCTGGGGAGGTGTTACAGTGGGCAGATTCCTCCTGACACAACCACTCACCAAGTCCCTGGGTGTACGTCGCTCTTTGATCGTCCTACAGGTTCTCATTGTCATATTCGACATATTGGCATGGCAAATCCCAAGTGTTCCAGCTGCAGCAACGTTCGCCTCCTTAGTTGGTCTCTGTGTTGGTCCAATGTATCCAATGATGGTGGGTTTGCTCACAAGAATCCTTCCGAGAAAGATCAGATTCTGTGCTATGACTTTGGGAACTTCCGGTGGCTCCTCAGGGGGTGCTGCAGTTCCGTTCTCAGTTGGTATGGCCTCCCAGTTTGTCGGAACTTGGGTCCTTCATCCTATCTTCATAGCTTCCTATGCTATGATGTTCCTCTCATGGGTGCTCTTCCCTAACATAGAGCGTAAAGGTGCTCAGACAAATCTCTGGCAGAGAATCTGGTGATACATCTGTATTTGCTTCCCAATATATAACACAGCTCAACGCTTACGCTCCTTCTTGAACTTGTAGATGGTTCTTCCGGCAGCGTCGGTGATCTTCTTCTTGCTTCCCTTCTTCATACCTTCACGTTGGATGTCCATTCTCTCCTCCACTTCTTTCAGCTTTTTCTGTCTTTCGAGATGCTGTTGTAACTGTGAAAACTTCTTGATTCTCTTCTTGTCCAATGCAGCCTTGATCTCCGGCTGCTCCAGTTCAGGTACCAGTTCTGTCTGTGTCTCCAACTGGTCCACTCTCAATCTGTTCTCTTTACTCGAAAGCATGTTCTTGTCTGTACGGAAATGCTTCGTGGCACTGAAGTTCTGCTTGTCCACTACGCTGTCCACAAACACTGTATGTCTACCTGCACTCTGGAACACCAAATTCTGTTGCAACTTCTCGATCTTGTTCAGCTCCTCTGTGCGTAATGTCTTGATATATGTGGAATCCTGTGTCTTGAGCAACTTCACTTGGTCTGTCGTAAGCACCTCGGTGTCACGTTCCGAGATCAAGATACCACGATCATCTGTGCGTTTGCTCACCATAGCATGGTAGTACTCATCTGGGTTCCTCTGTTGTGCCTTGGCTCTGAGTGCCTTCAGAGTGTCCTGTTTCTTGTGATAGTCTTTCGCACGAAGTTGGTAGTCCTTCTTCTTCTCCAGGAGACCATACTTCTTACGCTCCTGCGGCTGGGCACGCTCCCTGTGTTGCTTCTTTTGCACGTTGTGTACTAGTTTGGTCATCCTTGTGGTCTTTCGGTTGTACTATATGCAATGGATGTCTTTAGTTGTGTCTACTGATGAGCTTTAGATAGAGAAGAGTTTGAGAGAAGAGAGAAAAAAAAATTGATGAGCTCTTCGATCTGTCAGTGCTGCGCAACCATAAGAGGGAGAAAGATAAAAAAAACCGCATTCGCGTATGTTATGTGGCGCTTACCATTTTCCATCGTCCCTTCTCACCTGCATTTTGTTCACTGATGAATCAATAGTCACCCTTGATAATTTGGTATTGATAAGGACTATCCAGTATCCCAAAGATGCTTTCGAGATCATCTTCACATCTGGTGAGACGACTTGTCCTCCAAAATCGCCAAGTTGGGCGCCAAAGGGTCACTGCTCCTCTCACAATCTCCGCTTTTCGTCACTTCTCATCTTCACTCAAGATCTCACAACAGCAAAGAGAAGACGTTGAGAACCAGAAAGACACCAAGACAGTGGAAGAAGCTGATGATGTCCCTTGGTTCATGAGATCTTCTGAATCATCAGCTCTTGAAAATGCCATCTTCAAAGCAGAGATGCCGCAACTTCCTGAGTCCTCACCTTCATTCATGGAACCTCTAATGCAATCCATCATCGACTTGGGTCTGAATGAGATCAAGGTGTTTGACCTTCGTGGGCGTGAAGACGAAATCACACTGGCTAACCACACAGACTTCACTGTGGTGTGTCAAGGTAAGTCCCCAAAACACGTACAAACCGCAGCCGAGCTACTCATGACACATTTGAAGAAAGAGTACAACGTTTTGCCACTTGTGGAGGGACTCGTGAAACCAAACTCCACAATGAGAATGAAGAGAAAACTCAAGCAGAAGAAGCCTATCAACGATTTTGGCCTTGGGGTCAACAGTTGGATCATGATCGATACAGATATGGGTGTGATGATTAACCTCTTGACACCAGAAAGACGCAAACAGGTCAACTTGGAGTACTTGTGGTGCCGTGAGGATGAAAAACCGTTGTATGAGCCAAATACGGCCACCTTGGCACACTCAGAGGATGACTCTATCTTTGCTGGTATCTTCAGAAGATTCTACTCTACTGCGACATCCGATATCCCATTGGAGTTGAAGGCCATTCAATGTTTCCAGATGAGAGACCTTTCTACTTTTGAGAGCCAAGTCATGACCCCACAAGTAAGAGCAGACTCCGAAACGTGTTTGAGAGTTCTTGATAGCATCACAAATGATCTGAAAATGACAAACATCGACGCACTGGTGAGTGAAGATGGGGAGGAGTTCAACAAGAGAGCCAAGGAGATCTTCACATTCATCAACATGTGTACACCCCTAAGCCCGTCATACGAATACTGGAGCAAGAGATTCGAAGCTCTTCACGTTCTCTGTATGGTGTTCCCCGACAGTTTCTCCTTCAGACAACTGACCACTTCTCTGCTTCTCCAGTCAAGCTCGGGCTTGCCGATTACAGTGACACAGTTGGAGTCTTTCATCGATGCCCTAAGCAGCAGCTTGTACTTCAACCCACCAAACAGAATCCAGACATAGTCCGAGGTCGATTACGTCACACAGATGAAGTTGGAACATCTCACTACGGTCTTGGAAGTGTTTCACACGCGCCATCGTGACAACCTACCCGACTCTGTCGTGTTGGGAGTATTGAAGCTTGCCACACAACACCACCTCTATCTCACAATGGACGACATCATCCCAGTGTCACAGACTTTCAGTGTGCTTCTCTCGGTGTTTGGTCAAAGACAGCCATCACTGGAGATTATCGAGTTTGTCTTGGTGACGTACTTGAAGGCCAACGACACAGCACGCTTCTGGCAGTTCTGGGACTCCTTGAGAAACTACACAGTTGAAGAGTCACAATCTTCCGTTGTTGTTGACTCTAGACCTTGGAGTGTGCTTTTTGACCTTCTCTCTGTCCATTACAATGGTAAGATCGCCGAAGAGCTGGTGAACAGCAGAATTGGTGAGATGGATACCCTGAATGTGGAGATGACTGGTGAGATGAAGCAGAGCCTGAAGTCAATACTGGATATCTACGACGAGTCAGAGAGTGCTTACCCTGAGCTCAGAGCTAGACTTTAAGCTAAAACATTATACAGTCCGGCATGTACATAATATAATACAGAACTCACAAATAAAGAGAAGCGGCAAACACGATATCCCTCTTGATCTTTTCCTGGGCTTCCGTCATCTTAGAGTGCAACGAGGAGTCACCAATAATCATAGCGGCGGACTTCACCTCACGACAGATCTCATCCAATCTCGTGATCACTCTCACGATGGTACCTTCTGCCTCCACACTGAGCTCCATGATCTCCTTGAATGACATACCTCTAGCCCACTCGTACACAACATTGACAAGTGCAAATCTCTTTCTTTCCAAAAAGTCTTGTTCCTCAGATGTCATCGTGACTTGGTGCTTGGTGAGCACATCCATCACATTACCAACAATCTCCTGGATCTTCTGTTTACCCTTCTCCAGTCTTGGTGTGATCTTTGCCTCTTCTTCCTCGTTGTTTCTACCCTCGTACACGAACGCTGAGAGAAGAGCAACAATCTCCTCTGGCTCGAAATCACCCAAGAAGTTATCAAGCACGAGTTCTGTGATGACCAGCTCCCATCCACTGTTGATCTCACAGGCGACTCTACCTTTCAACAGGACATTCAGCGACTTGTCCACAAACTCGAGTTCTTTGAGCACCTCCAGTCTCTGTTCGTAGTCTGGAAGCAACTCAAGATTCTCATCAGACATCAACGACTTCAAAGATTCGATCTGTTGCTCGGTTTGGTATTTGGTGACCATTGTCTTGTAGTACTTCTTGAAGTTGGCAGACTCAACACATGGACTCTTCTTGATCTTCTCCACCAATTCGTCTCTGCTCTGCAACAACTCATGCATCTTCATCGAGGCAAATTCACCCCAATCAGGCTCCTCGAATTTGAACTGGAATCTGAGAAGAATCCTGAGGTTTGTTTCCAACTGACTGATCTGGTCGGCGTTTCCGTGGAGAACTTCCTGAATGGACACCTTGGCACCGGCTCTGGCAACGCACTCGATATCTGTAAGTGGCACATTTCTGACATGGAAGTCTCCGGAGAATTTGATCTTTGGTAAGCAGTTCTCCATCAACTTTGGAACCTGAGGCATGAATGGGATGTCCAAACGCTGTCCTTCTTCAGACGCCTAGCCCTGGTGGAAGCAAAGCACACTGTATGATTTGATCTTGTCAAATCTGCTCTCCTTAACCAAGAATCCGATACGTGTACGGCGGTGGGAATCCTTGAAAACAACAAGACGACCAGGGTTGAACTTCTTGTATGTGAAAGAGGAGTTGATGGCTTCCAACATCATCTCTTTGGTCACCTTCTGGTACTCCATGATGTGTTGGAACGTCTCCTCCAACTCTTCAACGGTGAATGCATCAGATTGATCAATCTCCATAGGAGGAAGCTTCTCTAGTTGCTGAGTCAACTCCTTGATCTTCTTCTCGTGTTCTGGGATCAACGTCTGCGATGTATTCTCAGAGAACGAGTGCTTGATCATCTCCTCCACTCTCAATGCTTCGATTCTTAGCAGGTTCAGGATCATGTTGTAAGTCAATCTGAACTGTGACACAAGCTTAGTTGGGGTACCCAGACAAACATCCTTTAAAGTCAACTTCTCCAATGGCTCGGTGTACGACATCACAATGACAGTACCGATCTTGTCCAAACCTCTTCTACCAGCTCGTCCGGACATCTGCGTGAACTCACCCGGTGTCAAGTTTCTGAAACCTGTACCGTCGTGCTTTCTCAGCTCTGAGAACACCACAGTTCTTGTTGGCAAGTTAAGTCCCATAGCAAACGTCTCGGTGGCGAAGAGGACCTTCACAAGGCCCTTGGCAAACAGGATCTCGATGGTCTCCTTGACAATTGGCAACAAACCACCGTGATGCACTGCGATACCACGCGACAACATGTCTCTGATGGCGAGGATCTGTGGGAGCTCTCTGTCTTCTTTCTTCAAACGAGCCACAGCCTTGTCGATGAACATGTGAATGTGTGACTTCTCCTTAGCATTACAGAAGTCGATACCACTCATTGTGTTGGCGTACTCTTCACATCTCTTCTTGGAGAACACGAAGATCACAGCTGGCAAAAGAGTGTTTGAGTTGAGATAGTGTACCAGTTCAGTCCATGTGTTCTTGTTTGGTCTTGAGGTCTGGAATCTGTTCTGTTGCTGACCGAAACCTCCTCCACCTCTAGCACCGCCTCTTCCGCCTCCTCTAGTAGCACCACCACGAGCTCCTCCGCGAGCACCTCCTCTACCACCACGTCCATTCTGATTTTGCTGTTGTTGCTGCTGTGGAGTGAGTTTCTTGCCCTCAAACAGCTCCTTGTATGCGGTGTAGTTGGACTCCAGGAACAATCTCTCAGCGGAAATGACCTTTGTGAGTTTCTTCTTTCCCCACAAGTTGATCTCAAGTGGGACAGGTCTCTTTGGTGTAGAGATCACATAGATGTCCTTATGTTTTGTTCTTCCCACCCAGTTGGCAAACTCGTACGTGTTGGGCACCGTGGCAGAAAGTAAGATGAACTTCACATGGTCGGGCAGCATGATGATGACTTCCTCCCACACAACACCTCTATCAATATCGTTCACGTAATGCACCTCGTCGAAGATGATGAATTCCACATCTCTGATCAGGTCCGCACCACGATACAACATTGATCTCAAGATCTCAGTGGTCATAATCAAACAGTTGGCCTCTGGGTTGATCTGCACGTCACCGGTGATCAGACCAACATCCACCTCTTGGAAGTCCTCTTTGAAGTCACGGAACTTCTGGTTCGAAAGTGCTTTGATCGGAGAAGTGTAAATGGCCTTTGTCATGTTTCTGTTGGCCATTGCAATCGCATACTCGGCAACCACGGTCTTACCAGCAGATGTGTGTGCAGCGACAAACACAGAGTCACCTTGTTCAAGATGGTAAACAGCCTCTTGTTGGAAAGTATCCAGCTCAAACGGCCATTTACGAGCCATTTGTGGGATGAGCTCCTCGAAATTCTCAATCTTGTGGTTGAGGTCCACGACGTGTGCCCATTCCTTCTTCTTCTGCTTGAGGGCATCTTGCTCTTGGTGCACAATGGCTCTACCAAAGTTAACATCCACAGGGAGGAGCTCGTCGATCTCTTTTTCGAAAGCTGACGTTTCACTTGCTTGCAGTTGTTGTTGTTGCTGTTGTGCGATTTGTGACAATGGCACCGAGTCTGTGACATCATCCAATGGGTCTCTGTTTGATACGTCTCCTTCTTCACTACCGTTGTCCTGTTCCTCTTCAAGCTCGTTCAACGACCCATCAATCGATTCTTGAGAGTTCAATTGGTCCACAATGAGTCCTCTTGAGAGCCCCTGTGGGATGTCGAACAATCCATCTTTGTCTCTGTGTAAACCCTTGGTCAAATCCTTAGGCTCAGCACTGCTCAATTGCAATCCACCAGGCTTGAAGGGCAACTGTGAAGTGGAACCCCTCAATGAGTTCTCAGTTCCATATGCTCTGTTGACACTGATACTGGTAGCTGCATTCGAATTGGCCACATCGGACACGTTGACTTCTTCTTTGTAGTGATCTACTTTGCCTTCAAAACCCTTTCTCTTGAAGCGGAACTGGGTTCTTGAGATACTCTGTGGTAGAGTCACCATTGAGTCACATGTCTCTTGGAAGCTGCGAGATGGAACCTCTTGCATGAGGTCTAGAAGGTCCCATGGAAGCGAATTGGATGGGTTGAGAAACTTTGCCTGAAGCTGTTTGTTCAGGTCTTCCTCTTGTGGTAGTGGATTGTCCAAAATGTCTCTGGATTGGACGAGTTGGATCTCCTGCAAGATTGCAGCGAGTTCGTCGACTTCTGTAGACATTTTTACTTGTGGAATATGATCTAAGGATCCAAGGTTTGAGTATGTCGTTGCTAGGTTTACCACTTCTTCAGCGCCAAAGTGGCTCTGTCTCATCATTTGTGGGTTGGTGTGTGGATGTGTGCAGTGGCATTTTTTTTTCTTTTTTGCTACATCCCGGGCTTTCTAATATGGTCATCAATCATTCATTCTGTTCTCAGAATCAGAACATATATACAACCCCATATTCACTTCCTTGATGCAACCTCCAAGATACCACCTTTACCTGCGAACATGGCCTCCTCAACAAACTTCCCAGCTTTCTTGTCACCGTGCTGTGCACTAACAAGACCAATCAGTGAAAACATAACCTTCTCAGCGGCTTTCTATTGCTTCACTTGTGCCTCTGAAGGTGTCATTCCTGTAGTTGAAGTAATCACATACTTTGAAGTTCCCCTACTTCTCACGAATGAGCGGAATGCTGATTCTTTGGTGAAGTGTTTGAACAAAGTACTCTGCAGGATCTCAGTAGGGTCTGATGTCTGTTTTGCACCGAGCTCTAACAGATATTTAACACACTGTGATTTGTACAAAGCCTTCCCTATCCTTACCAATTGGTCTGTGGTGGCTGGTTTCGTTATGCTGGAGTCTGTACCGAAGCTCAAAGTGTAATTGTGTTCAGGATGTAGTAACAGTGTCAGATGTTCGTCACCTATCGTCATGTTGGGACCCAACAGCTCATGTAAGTGATTCAGTCCCCGTTGATGCTTGAGTTGATGGTTCGGACTTTTGAACGGTATTTTCTTTAATAGCTTCTATGACTCTGGAACTGGCTCGACTGTGTTTGAAGTGGGTTTGTCTATCGATCGTTGTGATGCAGACGGGTTTAGACTCCATGTCAGTAAGTGGTATGCTCTCCTACTAATGACACCCCGTGATGATGTTTTGATGCTTAAAGATCTGATCATGGCGATGGCGGAAGTATGGGCTCTCCTTAGCACTCATCCATGGTTCTTTTTGAAAGATGAGTGATGATGTTCCATTCACTTTTCTTTCCGTAGTTTTTCATTTATCTAGCTCAAGTGTTTGTTAGAATCTTTCACGTAAGAATATTGGGTTATGTAGCACTCTCATGGCTTTTTTTTTCTGAACTCACTCATCTCTCATCTCTCAACTTCATTTCCATAAGGTCATTCATTAAAAACGCATAACCACTATACCAACTATACCAACACCCTCCAAAGATGTCTGGGAAAGCATCATCGAAGGGTTCTGCCAAAAAGAAATCCTCTCAGCCGGAAGAGGACACCCCCACCACCAAACAACCAAAAGTGAAAGTCCCACGTTCATTCATCGCAAGACCATCACCACATTTTAACGCCAAAAATGCATGCAAAGTGCTTCTCCACCCTTCTGTGTTGAAAGCCAGTGAAATTACAGTGGGTTCCATGATCCATGTTGCCAAAGAAGGGGACGCCTCGGGCATTTTGGCCATTGTCAACGCTACAGAGTCCAACGCACCTTTTAATGTCATGTTAGTACCACAGACTCTAAGATCAGTGTCCAATATCCTTCTCGGTGACAGATTGGAAGTGGCCAAATTTGAATCACAACCTTCATATGCTGTGGATGTCACAGTGGGTACACTCTCGGGAACTCTCCTCCCAGAATGCGCTAAGAAGGCAGTGGAGAAGTTGCTGGATGAAGTGGGGATCATCATGCCAGGTATGCAATTTCTTAAAGTAGCCATTCCCGGCGCTTCTGAAGATGAGGAGAAGACATATGAGGATCTCATCATTACACAGGTGGATGACTTACCAGACCTCTCGAAGCTGACCATTGATGCCTCTTCAGAACCGGTAGACGATGAAGGGTTCCAGAGATTTGTCTCCCCGCCACTACTATTCAAGAAAGGATCCACAGTGGTCCAGTTCACACAAGAATCTACACCCAACCCGAAATACAATCTACCAAAGAGACAGTCATATTCTCAAGTCGGTGGTCTCTCCAAAGAGATCAAACAGTTGAAGTCTGCCATTGAACTCCCATTACACCACCCAGAGTTCTTTGCACGTTTCGGTACCACTCCACCTCGTGGTGTGTTACTCCATGGACCACCAGGCACAGGTAAGACAATGCTTTTGAGGGCAGTTGCTGCAGAGACCAACGCTCACGTTCTTACCATTGATGGTCCATCCATTGTGTCCAAGTATCTCGGTGAAACTGAGGCCAAGTTGAGAGAGTATTTCTTAGAAGCCCGCAAGTACCAACCTTCAATCATCTTCCTAGATGAGATCGACTCTTTGGCCCCAAGTAGAGACAATGACGACTCAGGTGAGGCAGAGTCCAGAGTGGTTGCCACTCTGCTGACACTGATGGATGGTATCGGTACACATGGACGTCTTGTGATTGTGGGAGCCACGAACAGACCAAACTCTATTGATATCGCACTGAGAAGACCAGGCAGATTTGACAGGGAAGTGGAGATCGGCATTCCAGATGCTGATGCTCGTCATGAGATTTTGAAGTTGTACTTGCAAAGAATCAAATACCACACACTAAGCGATGATGAGATTGCCAACATCGCCTCCAAGACGCACGGTTACGTGGGTGCAGATATCGCATCTCTCTGTGAGCAGGCCGTCTCCAAAGTGTACGAGCGTGTGAAGGACAATGCATCTCTTATGGAGGACTCATTTGTCACATTGGAAGACTTTGAGGAGTCATTGGTGGACATCAGACCGTCAGCAATGAAGGAGATCTTCCTTGAAACACCGAAGGTGTACTGGAGTGACATTGGAGGACAAGAAACCTTGAAGAAAACGTTTGCTGAAGTTGTCCAGTTACCACTAGAGGCACCAGAAGGATTTAAGAGACTAGGAATTCAGGCACCAAAAGGTGTATTGTTGTACGGTCCTCCAGGTTGTTCCAAGACACTCGCTGCTAAGGCACTAGCTACAGAATCTGGTGTGAACTTCCTCACTATCAAGGGACCAGAGATCTTCGACAAGTACGTCGGTGAGTCTGAGCGTAAGATTAGAGAGATGTTCCGCAAGGCCAGGGCAGCTGCTCCAAGTATTTTGTTCATTGATGAGATTGATGCCCTATCGGGCGACAGAGAATCTGGCCATTCCACGGCAGCTTCTGGTAACGTTCTCACATCGCTGCTTAATGAGTTAGATGGTGTGGAAGAGTTGAAGGGAGTTGTTGTCGTTGGAGCCACAAACAGACCAACAGAGATCGATCCAGCATTGTTGAGACCTGGAAGACTTGACAGTCACATCTACGTTGCCCCACCAGACTTCGACGCCCGTTTGGAGATCTTCAAGAACAGAACAAAGAAGATGAACCTTGAGGATGTCTCTCTGGAGGATCTCGCAAAGGCCACTGAGGGATGTTCTGGTGCCGAAGTGGTTAACTTGATCCAAAAGGCTGGTACATCAGCATTGAGTGAAGATAGAGAAGCCACAAGTGTTGCAATGAGACATTTCGAAGAGGCTCTCACTACGCTTTCCAAGGGTATCACCCCAGAAATGCTGGAGTACTACGAGGAGTTTGCCAACCGCAGTGGTCTGTAAAACGATAGAAATAGATGCCTCATTATTTATTCACTTTCTCTCGCTCTTCTTGTACTGGATGAAACGGCCCAAGTTCACGAACACTTCATCAGCTCTAGCTTTCAGTCCTGGCTGAACGTTCTTGTCTATGAGCTTCACAGCGGTCTTGATCTTTGGTGAGAGCTGTTCCAACTGTGAAAGATAGTTTTGCTGGACAAACACTGGTAAGTCGTAGTCGAACTCAGCATCTCCGTAGATCTCATACATGATGTCCAAGATCTCCACAACAACACGGCCAGGAACAGCTGGAAGCTTGTTGAGAGTACTGAGGAACAGTGCACCAATGGCACCGTTTCTCTCCACATGTCCCTGTGCCTTTGCAAGAGTACCAAGGAATCCCACAAGTCTGCACAGATACTCCTCTTTCTCCTTCACCTCGTCGTCGCTGTTCTTGGTTCCGCCAACAGATGTCAGTGTTGATTCGTACTCCTCCATAGACTTCTTCACAAACTCGTCAGCCACTGGGGCCTCATCTCCCACAACGACAAGGACAGCCCACAGAGTACCAAACACGCTGATCTTCTCCTCCAACTCAAGACCAACTTCAACGGCCTGTTGTGAAGTAGCAGTATTCAACACAGATTCCCATACCCTGGGAGTGACGCTAACCCACTGCTCCAATGCGTATTCCACAGTGACGAAGAGCCAACTGAGGTTGTTCATCGCAGTGAGTGCTCTAGAACGGAACTCAACTTCTTTCAAGAGGGCAATGAGCACTTCTGGAACCTGAGTGAGTAGAACTTCATACAGGGAGTCGTTATGCTGGTACTTCTTACCACCACGCTCAGCGCTGAACGCCACAATCTCAATGGCAGCAGTGATGACCTCCACTGCCAATTGCACGGCATGGAACTGGGAACGGGCCTGTGCTCTCTTCTTAGCGTCGTTCTTGATATCCTCCGGTTTGGTGTTGTCCACTTCGGCAACGAGGATCTGTCTGGCGGCATCGATGTTGATGTCCTTCACGTGTGTGATGATTTGGGTGATGATCTGTGCAATTTCGGCGTCTTTGTTCTTCAGCTTGCGGTCTGCTTCCAACACTTGCAGTTTGATACCTTGGACATAGACTAGTGAGAGAGCGTCAATTCTGGAAACTCCGGAGACAAACTTGGACAGAACATCAAGGTTCAAGTCCCACTCGGTAGAAAGCTGGTCAATGAAGTCTGCTGATTGTGTGGAGAAGTCGTATAACAAGTCCAAGATGGCGTTGAAAAGACTCACAGAAACCAACAACTCGTTCTTCTCCAAGTCGATGGCAAAGCCAAGGATCTGTTTAACAAAATTTCTGATAGGAACAAACTTGAGTGTGATCTGGTTGAAAATGTCGTCTGAGCTTCCTGCCAGCCCTGTGATGAGAGCAAGCACATTCTCTGTGAGGTCGAACAATGATGTTGTCTCCACCTTGCCGTACTTCTTTGGCTCGGCTCTGTATGCGTTGAACCCGGTAACACACTTCTCCAAAGAAGACTGTATCGTGGCCCAGATGTTCTGTCTCCATAGATACACTGCAACGTCGTAGCCTTCTTCAATGACCAAGTTTCTCAAGAGACCAAAGGATTCCACCACAATGTCGGTGTTTGGGTCTGTGATACAACGGTCGAGCACTGTCTGAACAAGCTTCTCTTTCAACAACAATCTTCTGAACGTTGGATCGTCACACATCACGGCAATGGAACCGAGAGCCATGGAACGTTCATTGGGCACCACAGATTTCAACTTGTCCATCAATGGGATGATCTTGGACTTTGTGAGGGACTCGTCCTGGTTGGCCGTCTTGGCCTTGGTGGCGAGTGGATTGGCACGGGCTTTGGCACTTCTAGAGTTCTTCTTGAGTTTACCCATCTTGGTCAATCTATTAATGTCTGATTAATGGCTATTAAAGTGTACCAAATATGGAGAAGAGATGAGATGTGTCTGCGGAAATAAAAAATTTTGGGAATTTTCTAGCCTGCCCGAAATTCTCCGAAAGGGGAAAGTCGCCCGCATTTGGCACTACAACAGTCACTAGGGAGCAGAGTTATACGCAATTTGTGACAAACTAGACACAAATATTACAAGCCAAAGTCGTCGTCCGTGATCAGGAGTGCCTCTAACGGTGTTCTCTCGTGGTACAGCAGTCTCATCATTCCACGCGTGTGTCTCATCAGTCTCTCCAAGTCCGACACACTCGACTTACCCAGACTCTTCAGGATATGGGCATTGAGCTCATCGTACACTTTCATCACCTCGTCGTCTTCCAGCAAGTATCCAAGATCTGTCTCTTCTGGGTGTTCATATGCGAGCAAACTGAAAAGATCTGTGAGGAACTCCATCTTCGCCTCGTCATCGTTACACTGTGATCTCATCTCCTGGCCAAATGCAATCGCCTGGTCAATCTGGGACTGCTTGATGAACTAGATGAACTTGAGACACTTCAAACGGAACAGAGTGTCTGGACTCTCAGAGAACACAGTCGGGAACTTCTCTGTGGTCACTTGGATGGCGCCATCAATGTCTCCTTGTAGTAGATGATTGCGAATGGTCTGACGATCTACCAAGTACATCTGCTTAACCGCAGTGTCGTCATCCTTCTCATCCTTGGTAGTTTGTGTTGATTGGAGTTTCTCCTCACCCTGCTCACTGTGGAAAGTCCTGGACACGTCGACATATCCGAGATGGTCCAAATACGACGACACGAGCTGACCCATGAGATCTGGAATTTCCTTGTCTGTGAGCTTATTTGATCTAGTGTCTGTGTCATTACCAGTGATACTGCCAGCAGCATGACCGGTACAGGTGAAGTCCAGCACTGTCTTGTGAACCTTCATCTTCTCCTTCTCCACGTACCCATCAATGTCGAACACGAAAGGCTGAGCTCCAAAGTTAGCAGTGATTCCATTGCCGTTCTTCATACCAATTACTGGTGTAATAAAGCTCTTGATGTCTTTGAAGGCGTCCCCCAAGAAGACTCCGTTCTTGGTATAGAACACAGTCTTTGTCACATAGTTAACACCACACCCAATGATATCTCCAACACCAAATTCACGGCTGTACCTTCTTGTGACACTCTGATTCGCCATTGTGTTTCCGTCACGTCCGTTGAATCCATACGTGCCCTACTCCAACCCAGGCATCTTAGTAATCGGCTCAACTTTCCCCATGGTGAACCCAATGACAACATCGCATGCACCCTTGTTGTTGTTATTGGTACCACACGTTATCTTCACTTCATAGTAAAAGATACCGCATGCAACAGGGACGGCAACGTTGCTCTGTGCGCAGTGGTAATCGAAGTTCTTCGACATCGGAATGGCGTTGATGTTGGCCCTCAACTGTTCCACTCTCAAACCTGCTCCGTGGTCTGTAATAATCAGCTGCTTGGACTCGCCAATCTCCCATCTTGTAGGCAAAGGATACTTGAATCCTGCAAAGACTGTATCAGTGGTGTCGCCGGAGGACGATGATGAGATAATGGCACTACCTGTGAGTGCACTAGCACCACGAGACAGCGTACTGCTACGACGTCTTGCGCTGGCATTTGCAGCACCAAGCATCGTTCGGATCTCTGAGATGTTCGTGGTTGCCCTGTCCTCTTCTTCGCTCTCCATGACCACATCGTTGTCGTCATCATCCATCTGTTCTCGTTCTTCTCCGTCTTGGTCTTCATCTTCATCTTCAGATCCTCCTGATTGTTCGTTCTCATGCTCTGCTTCGTTCATATCGTCATAGAGAGCGTCAGCCTGTTCAGAGTAGTGTATACTCCCCAACATCTCCAAGAGTGCTTCTCTGCGGTCTTCGCTGTTGTGGTTGACGCCACCGAAACGGGTCATTCGTGGGCGTGGGTGTCCCCTTCTGTTTGTAGGTCTAGCGTCATCATTATCACTAACCGGTGCTCTTTGCCCCAAGACATTATTCAGTGTTTCACCATGTGAATCAATATCTGTAAACCTGGATGGCACGGACCCCAATATACCACTGGTTGATAGTTGTGCCTTGTGCATCAACTGACGTTTGGGAGAAGAATCAGATTGCTTCCCTTGTACGAGTTTACTATTGAGTGCCTCACCAAAGGGAGTTTTCGTCAAGTACGAGGGGGTTGGATGTTCGTCGATGATGTCCATTTGTGTTCTTATTGATTCCAGGTTTGATAATGAGGAATCGATAGGTTCGTTCCTTCATAAGAAAAGGTGGAGAACTCAAGAGGTGTTCTATCTGATAAGACCAACGCCATGACCGCCTCGAATGACAGTATGTGGTGTACGGATGTTTTGAGCAATAAAAATTTCAAAAAAATCTTCCCCGCCAGGACTCGAACCTGGAATCTTCTGGTTTCAGAAGTAACTACTTAAATCGTAGCCAGACGCCGTGACCATTGGGCCACGAGGAACAGATGTTGCCGTGTAAAGATACGAATCCCAGTTTCTGGGTTTTACTACTAAAGAGTCTAGACCGGGCTAAAATAAGACCACTGT
>JAKVQR010000376.1:0-16760 GCA_030462915.1 Petasospora meyerae
TGGTGAGAGCACCATCGGTACCAGTAGAAGTGAAGAAAGACACGTATCCTGTAGATGCAGAGCCGTCGGTGCCAGTGAAGGTGGTGATGAACTCGGCATCGTCAGCAAGAGTCGTGGTGCCAGTAACCAAAGCTCCGTTGGAGTCGGTAGTAGCGTACTCGGAAACAACACCGGCGTGGGTCTCACCGTTCTCGTCAACATACGTGGTGCTGTATGGGGTGTTCACCGACACTGGGTAAGTGGTAGAGCCAGTGGTGAGAGCACCATCGGTACCAGTAGAAGTGAAGAAAGACACGTATCCTGTAGATGCAGAGCCGTCGGTGCCTGTGAAGGTGGTGATGAACTCGGCATCGTCAGCAAGAGTGGTAGATGGATTGGAGAAATGTGTGGATGGTACAGCAGAAGCTGATGATGGAGAGGATAGTGAAGCTGTGGAGGAAAAGACAGATGAAGCCGAAGAAGTAAACGTCAATGTGTTGGATGAGGAAGAGCTGGACGACGATGGCCAGTTGGAAGCAGACCAGGAACCTGAATCAATTAATGAAGTCATGCTAGAAACTTGACCACTGGACGAGTACGAGGTACTGGATATGAGTGAGCTCAAGGACTCTGTAGCTGAAGATGAATAAGCATAGGTGCTGCTTAATGGTATACTGTAGTCCAATGAAGATGAGCTGGAGATGGAGATCTATGCTTCAGATGATGAAGACATCGTCGATAGTGAGGAGTCAGTAGCGGATGAATCTGATGGATTATCTACCTCACTGGATGAATATAGAGTTGATGATTGTGATGAGAAGCCTGAAGCTGGTGTACTGGTAGCATCTCCTTCCGAAGAAACGTACGTGGCAGCTGAGGTACTAGTAGAGGTCGACTCACTGGACGTGATTGATGACACTGATGCAGACGGACCTGTGCTAACACCAGAGGATGAACTCAATAGAGATAGAGAAGTTGAGCCAGACATGACACTTGAACTCACCATTGTGGAGACACTGTCTGAATGTTGTTCTGAACTTGAACTTGAACTTGAAGTGGATTCTGAGCTTGAGGAAGAAGGAGAAGGCCAGAAAGTGATATCCTGTGTACACTGAGATGGTGTAATGAGCGCCAAGCCCATGCAGTCAAATGGAAGAATGACTTCCTCACCAACTAGCAAAACAGCATCTGCATCGTCAAAGTTCTGGATCATGATGAGGTTATCTGTGCTTAGACGAGAATCGTACCAGATAAAGTCGAGCTCCTCGTCGGCACAATACTCTTCAACTTGACTGTCGAGTTCTGCCAAGACAAGATCAAAGTAGTATGTTCCAATCAGAGAGTTCTCCTCCAAATTGTAGTAACCAGTTCCGCCAAATAGCTTGCTACCAAACTGTCTGAGACCAACCTCTGTAAACGGCTCGTCGTCGATGTCGATGAATCTAATGAACCATTTCACTTCGAATCTGCGGTTCACTTTGTCATTCTTGTCAATAATTCCATCAGTGATACTGATCTTATAAGCAGCCTCAAATGTGTACATCGTCCCATCGACCAAACCTCCCACACTCTTACTCAATGTGATGTTGTCATGAGAGCAGACATTGTATTCGATGGTCTGGGTGGCCAAAGCATAACTGACCTCAGTAAGTGTGCCTGAAACACCATCCCAAGTAGGCACATCATCTGTAGTTGATGAGATGGATGAAGATGATATGTGAGTTGACAAATATGTAGAGGTAACGGATGGTGATGAAGCTGTAGCTATGGAGGACGAGGAAGTTACAACTGATGCTGACCATCCATCAGAAGTTGATGAACTGGACCAATGGTATGGGATAGAAGGTGACAGAGATGACAGCGAAGAAGCCATTGCAGATGTAGATGTGATGATAGTTGAAGCTTCAGCTGAGCTAAAATCAGGCGAAGACGATAACTTTGACGAAGACACAGATTCTGTTGATGACTGAACTGACACCAATGTTGTCTGAGCAGAGGAATTCATGGTACTCTCGCTCGAGAATGAGGACGAAGATGATGGTGATGATGACGAAGAAGATGATCTCATTGAACTTAGTTTTGTCAACGACGAAGATGACAAAGACGTAAACTGCCCTGATGATACAGTCGATTCTGATGATGACGCCAGTGACGACTGAGAAAATGATGCCACTGAACTCATGGTACTTTCAGTTGATAATGAGAGTGAGGAAGGCACCGAGGACGCAGATGAGGACAAGCTTGAAACTAGCAAAGATGACAATGCTGATGAAGACAAAGACTGCACCAATGAGCTAGCTGATGTCTATGCTGACTGGGCGAATGACGATGTCAAAGAGTTCTGTGTACTCTTGCTAACTGATGAGGACGAGAATGGAGATGTAGATGTGGATGTGGATGTGGATGTGGATGCGGATGCGGACGAGCTTGGTTCAAGCAATGACAATGACGACGAAGTCACGGGTTGTGTTGATGATCCAACTGAGACTGATGTTGAATCATTCGATGATGATTCCTGTGAACTCATTGTGCTTTCAGTTGAGGATGAAAGTGATGATGAGAATGAGAATGAGGACATGGACAACAATGAGGATAAGGATGAAGATGAGCTTGGCATGAGTAAAGAAGACAACGATGGTGATATAGATTGTGCCGATGATCCAACTGACGCCAAGGTTGTCTGAGTCGATGATGATTCTGGTGAGCTCATGGTGCTTTCAGTAGCGGACGAGGCAGTACTGGATTTTGCCGATGTAATGAATGAGGACAAGGAAAGGGACGAAGACGCTGGCGTTGAGGACGTTGGTGTTGGCCAAAAAGTGACATCCTGAGTACACAGTGATGGGGTGATGAGCGCCAGATTTTCACAGCTGTATGGCATGATTTTCTCCTCGCCAACCAGCAAGACCGCATCGGCTTTATCAAAGTTCTGGATCATGATGAGATTGTCAGTATTCAAACCATCGGCGTACCAGATAAAGTCCAATTCCTCATCAGCACAATACTCATCCACCTGTTCTTCCAAATCTGAGATGACAAGATCGAAGTAATATGTTCCAATCAAAGAGTCCTCATCCAGATTGCAGTAACCATTACCTCCAAATATTTTACTACCGAATTGTCTGAGACCAACCGATTCAAATGGCGGGTTCTCGTTGTCAATGATACGAATAAACCATGTGACCTCAAATCTGCGATTAACCTAGCCTTTGCTGTCAATGATTCCGTCCGTGGCACTGACCTTGTAAGCAGCCTCGAATACATACGTCGTTTTGTCGATTAAACCCCATGATTTGGTCAATGTGACGTTGTCATGAGAACAGACGTTGTGTACGATGGTTTGGGTAGCCAATGGGTAGTCAACCTCAGTAAGTGTACCTGAGACTCCATCCCAGGTTGGCACAGTTTCCATGGTTGGAGTAGGCAAAGCAGAAGTAGTCGAGTTGAAATAAGAAAAGCTCTGAGCTGCTGTGAGCTAGAGGCAGAGGTAGAACCACGCTACCAGAGCGTAGAGCCGAATGGATTTCATCGGTGTTCTTGAAGTTCGATGATGTGTTTCTGTGGAAAGGGAACTAATTCTCGACGATTGGTGATGTAGTGGACGGTGTGGTATTTATAAAGCTGTCATGGATAAACTCTGCAAGAGTGGAAGAAGCGTCGAAAGTTCATCAGGCAACAGCTGACTGCTGTAGGGATGGCCATTGGAGATACGTTAGACGGCCGTAGAGGCATGAGTGGTTGCATCAACTTGTCTGGGATGATTGCATGGGTGATTATGATGCATGCTGTCTGATACAGCCGCTCGCCGCCAATTTGTCGTGGTGATTTCTCTCAGCGGCTAGGCGTCATAGTTGATGGATGGAGCTTGATGATTTGTTGAGAGGCTCGACTGAAAGCTGTGTCACGAGCGGTATGTCAAAGTAAGCCGATACCTCAGTTACTTTGTGGTTGAACAACAGTATGGATGGTTCAAACTGATCAATCCAATACGGTGAGGGAGCTGTACGATGGGGCTTCTGCTTTATCGGCGTTCAACAGGGTGTGCTAAAAGCGTATCTGAGATCTCCTTTTCCTTTCTGCGGCGGAGCTTGAAAAACACGGAAAAAATGTTCGCGAAAGCATTTCCCGACTGCAGATTTGAACAGAAGTATGACGCCCCTCATGCATATGCTTGCACCCTGTATGGGCTTTTCTGTAGATAGATGCATCAAGCTAGCATTGACGTTGGCCTAGAGTTGGTCATGGACGTCCATATGGCATAGAGCTTATCAAAGAATCGGCCATGCGCTAGTGGCTAAGAGGACGTAATTTAGTTTCAAGCTGGCTAATTTTTATTGGCAATAATTTCTAGTGGGATAATTGTACATGGCTACAGTAAATTGTGCTAGAATATCCATCTCTGAGGCGATCAGTCAAACGTTTTTGAGCATATTCCAGTGACTCTTGAACTCGTGTCCAAATTTCATGTTTTATATGAGTATTCCATCATTGCTCAAAGCTGGGTACTCTCAGGTGCCAATTACAAGGCTCTAATTCATAGAATTGACGTTGTGACTGAGCACTAAGCACTGAGCAATGAGCACTGAGCAATGATAATCATGACAGCTGCCAACGGAACTGAGTTGCTTTAATATCCACTCCACCTAATCATGAGTCTTGCTGCATCGCCTCACCACTAGACAACACTTGTGGGTGTGTTATACACTGTACAGTCGTATCATGCATGAGATTGATTCTACAGTTTCGACATGGTGAAAGCCGAATACGTTCTCAATTTCAAGTGGAGACGGGCTCCCATAGCTCACTAACGTAGTAGATTCCATGGGTAAAGAACCGTCTTCTAGAAGCTGAATCTGTAGTGAGCGATAAGCTAGTCCGCTTAGCAAATTCCAGTCATATATATTTTGAGTTGATCCCTGAGGCTGGTAAAGATGCCACAATCCTATTCAAATTGTACATGTGTAGGTATGTAGCTTTGAGCAGTGCGTAGAATTCTTCATGCACTGTGAAACTAGGTGGCGAGATCCCGACTACTACTCGATAAATCTTCGGCGTACGTAGAACAATTTAGTTCTTCCTAGTACGATCTACTAGTACCTTTCATCATAAAACTATTTTGTAGAGCTTCTATGAAAGGCTATTTCTCATTTCTGTATCAGGTGAGTTGTTCAGGTTTGGTTCCTCGCAGTTGATCCTAGTTATATCCAACTGTCAGTTCGTAACTTCCATAGTTTCGTCACTCACAGGGATAGAATCCTGGCGTCGTACTCGCTGCACTTTTCGTGCGTTCACAGACTCCTTTTCTCTAGAAACATTAAAGTAGGGACAGCTGCCAAGAGGTCCGAGGTTGAAGTTTCATACGGTAGATCCCAATAGCAGCCCCAAAATTTGAGCAGCCGTTACTATAGTCTGTCCACGTCAAAAGACTAGTGTACGTGAGTGAACCTCCACCTGTCTTCTGCCTTAGATGTTGTAACTTGTCTACCAAGTAACCATTGGGCTTACAAGTTACAACGTTACAAGTTACAACCTTCCACCTAAAACTGTTTGAGACTTCGTCAGTTACAGCATGTGGGTACGTTTTCTCAAAGGGTTCGAATACGTATCGTGGATGGTGGATGGTCTCAGCCTAATTGCCTATTGGATCATCTTGTTTCAGCCTCGGTGAATCTCACATGTGGAGGTTATGTAATGATTTAATCCCTGATCCTTGGTCCTTGGACCTTGTGGTCCTTCATCATTTTCTGTACTCCAGGCTTGTCCAGCTTTAGAGGTGACCGGTAAGTGATTTTCCGGATGCGTGAACTATAAGCATGGTTCATCATCGTGCATGTTTGATGAACATTAGTTTGAACTTTGGTTATATTTGTCCCGGGATTTCTCCAGAATTGGCACTTTTTCATTGGGTGTGCATGGGTGTTGGATGCACATTGCAGTTCTGATCGATTGCACATGGACCTTGAAGGTTTGCTCTCATGTAGAGAACCTTGAAGAACAAATTCTAGAGGGGGGGCTTGTCTTGACAGCGAGCAACGTCATGCTCATTGCTGAGCTGATCGAAGGGTCAACCAGAATCTGGCAGGAGTTTTTCTGTGCCTCGAAGCTGAAGGAGGACGCTTCGGGTTTAAGATGCGGTATCGCGCTTTTACTACACATCAGTGAGGCTCCAGTTTCATATCTGCCCACATGCCCACATGGCACAGATCGAAAATCGTGATTCGTCACCAAGATGACTTCCTGACTCCTGAGTCCTAAACAGTATTTATACGAATGTCTCATATGGGCTGTTTCAAATTTCAAAGCCCTTGTTTCAGATTCTTAAAAAAAAATAAAAACACCCCTTAACTTTCAAAGTTTCAACTTTCATGTTTCAACTTTCAAGTTCGTGTTTCATGTGTTTGAAAGACTTTATGTGAGGTTGTCTAAAACTCTCCGACTGCATGACTGTTGCACAGCTTTAACCGAAAGGATCATATCTGGGGACAGCCTGTGGGATCGTCCAAGTTCCAAGTTCCGAGTAACGAGTTTCAACTTCTCAGTGGTACCTACCTAGATGTTGACACAATTCAACGACTATCTCCTGAGAGCTTCACTTGAGGTGAACCTAACATCTTATCATTCTGAACCCAGGCATGATATACGGACAAAGGCGTTATATCTCAGGTAACAGGTTGCTGTTCCAATACAAGAGGAATTATACGATGTGATTGCCATTTCCACCATCCTCGGTTAAGAATACGCACTATCTGCGCTATATACCACACATTACGCATCAGACTCTTTCACATCTCTATCGTATATTCATCACTTCATCACTAGAGCCCAATAGTTCAAGATCCCAAGAAACTCCCCTTCACTCCAATGGTATCTTCATCATTCACTTTACCGAACGCTGGCTCCCTCGAGATTTTCTGCCATTTCTCAGATGTGTCAATAATGACATATTCGCGAAACTTACCCCAAACGGACTACCCGGTGTTACCCGGACATCGCGCTCTCCATGGTAGCACGGTGAAAAAAAATCTCTTCAATGAGAAACCGTAGGCGTGGAGTCTTTACATCAAGATATCGTTGATTTTTTAAGGGACTAAAATATTCACAATGGCTGATATTGCAAAGTATGTTATACTGGGCTCTTCTATGCGCTTACTGTCGGGGTAAATCGACGTGGTGGTGTCTGCAGTGGTGTTCTTATTGATCGTTGAACGTTGAACATGCATGAGAACTCCCTCATCACACTGCAAAGATCTCGTTCTCCCTCGTTGATGTCAGCGCCTTCACCATACAAACAACGATATACTAACGTTACCATTTCAATCAGCAAACAATGGGCTGACGATGACGTCGATCAGCAAACCCCACAGATCACCACAAACCCAGATGGAACAAAGACAATAATCACATACAGAATCAACGACGAGGGAAAGAAAGTCAAAGTGACACAGAGAGTGAAAGAAGTTATTGTGAAGGAAACAGTGAACAAGTCTGTTGCTGCTAGAAAGAAATGGGCCAAGTTTGGTGCAGAGAAGAACGCCGCCCCAGGCCCAGATTTCAGAACCACACAAGTTGGTGAGCCAGTCTACCTCAGACTCGGCACCTCCTGGAAGGCCATCGAGAAGGCAGAGGAAGAGAAGAAGACCACAGAGTCGTCCAAGGCTACAGCAAACCAGCGTATCAAGTGTCGTACATGTGGTGGTGCGCACTACACATTCAAGTGTCCATTCAAGGACACCCTTGGTGGTCCAGACGTCGAGGCAGAGAAGGGCACAGCTGCTCCAGAGGCTGCTGCTCCACCTTCCTCAGGTGGCCGTTACGTTCCAGCTCACTTGCGTGCCGGTGCTGGCGGTGCTAGACCAGACCAGGATAAGAGAGACCGTGATGACGCTTGTACATTGAAGATCATGCAGTTGAACGAGATGGTGACGGAAGAGATGTTGAGAGAGGAGGTTCTCCAGGGCTTCGGCTACATTGTTAGATGCAACATTCTCAGAAATAGAGAGACTGGTAGATCCAGAGGTATGGCCTTTGTACAGTTTATGACCGAGGAGGCCGCTGCCCGTGCGTTGGAGCGTCTGAACGGAAGAGGTTACCACAACTTGATCTTGCAGGTCGAGTGGTCCAAGCCAAAGAAGTGAGTCTGTATAGAATACTCTGGGATACCATGCATAGCTTTGTTGTTGAATGTAAACTAGTGATGAGAATAGCTGTATAACGTAGTTAATGCGGTTACGTAAGCCAGTCGCGACTTCCGACCATGGGCCCTACCCTCGGACTGTGGGAAGCGCATAGACGTTCACTTGAATTCGCCACCAAACAACAACGATAACATCACCAATTAGGACGATTACAGCTAACCATTGAAAGTATTCTCATATCTCCACAATGGCTGAACCGGTTGATGTTCCAGGAATTCTCGCAACTTTGCGCACAGAGGCTCACCAGCAGCTCTCGACGCTGTTCTATGCCTTCGAAGACTTGTATGAGCGCAAGCTGTGGCACCAGTTGACCAAAGTCCTCGAGGAGTTCTACAAGACACCGGTATCTGAAGGCGTCCGCATGAGACTATACATGAACTTTGTGTCTCAGTTTAAGTACAAGATCAACCAGATGAAGCTGGTGGAGTTTTTGCTGGCTTCTCTCACCGAGTTGAGCGACCCAGCTGAAAGTCAGAAGTACCTGAAGTCGTTACACGAAGATATGGAGAAGCAGGACATCGACAACGAGCAGGCATTGGTGTTCATCGAGATCGAGATTGCTAGATGCAAGATCCACCTGAAGCAGGAAGTGGAGGCCAGAGACGACTTGGACAAGATCGATAAGGCCCTCGCACAGATTGACTCTGTGGATTTGAAGTTGAACCAATCCTACTTCTCTACAAACGCAGAGTACTACAAGGTCAAGTCCGATTACAACAACTTCTACTACCAATCTCTTCTGTTCCTCTCGACGATCCAGTTGGATGATCTGCTACCGATTGACCAGCAGAGAATCGCCTACGAACTCAGTATCAGCGCACTGCTCGCCGATAAGATTTACAACTTTGGTGAGTTGCTCACACATCCTATCTTAAAGACATTGGAGAACGGAGAGTACAAGTGGATTGTGGATTTGCTCCACTCCTTGAACTCCGGTGACATCAACGCCTTCTCACAGAACTTGGTCCATCTGGAGAAGAACCCACTGCTCAAGAACTGCGAGGCCTTCCTCAAGCAAAAGATCTGTCTCATGACATTGGTGGAGCTTGTGTTCTCCAAGTCCATCAGAGTCATTTCTTTCAAGGATGTCTCCGAGGCCACGATGTTGAACGTCAACGAAGTCGAACACCTGGTGATGAGAGCGTTGAGTCTTGGATTGCTCAAGGGCTCCATTGACCAAATCACACAGACAATCACCATCAACTGGGTGCAGCCAAGAATCATCAACCAGTCACAGATCGCCAACATGAAGGAGAAGCTTGTTGCCTGGGACGCCAATGTTTACAAGTTGGTGAAACACATGGAGCAGAACAGTCAGGAGATTAGAGTAGAGTGATGTGTGTGTGTATTGACAAGAATGACAATGTTCATATCAGCAGTACGTTCTATTGATGTAGTCTGCTAGTTTGTCACTTGTATAGACGTCGTTGTGCTTCCCCCACTTGACCAGCTTCAAAGTGTACTCGATCCCCAGCTACTCCAGCTGGTTGCAGAACCACTTTGTCTGCCTCGTGCTGAGTAGTTCATCCTCGTAACTCTGAACAACGTGAACTTCAACGCCTTTCAGCTTATCCAATGCCACTTTCACGCTTTTGTAGTCGTCGTGTGCATCGTCAACGAAGAACTTGTAGTCCGGATACTCATCCACCAGCTCTTCGTTATCGTAGATGCCCTCCAGGAGGTATATTTTCTCCACAGTGAGAACGGGGGATACCTCCTATAGGCATTGCAAAGCCAACATCGCACCCACACTGTGTCCCATGAGTGAGATCCTGTTGGTATTCAGCTGCTTAGCACACAATTGAGTTGCCCTCACGACGTCCTCTGTGAATGCTGGATGCTTCACCTCATTGCTGAGTCGGTAATCCACGGAGCAGAGCGGGATCGTCTTGTTTAGTGACTTTGACAATTCATCGGCATCTCTGTCGGTGTTTGTAGGGTCCCTCCAAGCTCCTCCATGGATGAAGATCAGAGGAGCCACTGAGTACATCTCGCTGTATGGAGGCATGTAGTCGTAGATGGACACGACTTGTCTCTTGTGCTCGCCATACGACAGCTGTTTGTATGGGTTTTCCTCGTCTGTGTCTAAGATCATTCTCTTCGGCTCTCTTTCGTGTCACTAGTGGAAGTAGTTGTCAATCTTGTACGTTTCCAATCAGTTTTGGAAGCTAAAAGTTGAGATTGTCGTACTCGCCCATTTCTACCATTTCTGCCATTTCTGCACGGGCGCGCCGGGAATCTGAAATGTAAACAAAGGCTTCCTCTTCATGAATTCTCTGCTATTTCCGTCAACTATTGTCACTTAAACCACGTATAAAGCCAATATTCTTCCCTGAAACTCCACAGAGATGCCGAAGTCACCTAGGAAGAAAATTGCACCAAAACAGGAGATCGCTGACATCCCTGTGACGCCAAAGGGCAAACAACCATCTCCGCTTGACTCCTCCACCAGTTCCTCCAATGTGAAAGTCTATGTTCGTTCTCGTCCACGTGTGCCCCGTGAAGTGGAGTAGAACCAACCGGTGCTGATTTCCATGAGCAAAAACGTCACCAGAATCCGCAACCCAACACCATCCCCTTCCAAAAAGGGTGGAAGTCATGACGACGAGAAACAGTTTTAGTTTGATGATTCGCTGTGGAGTACTGAGGAGAACGACCCTTACTACATCTCCCAGACGGATACTTACAACATCGTGGGCCACGAGATCCTGGAACACACTCTGAGCGGCTATAATACGTGTATCTTTGCCTATGGACAAACGGGGTCCGGTAAGTCGCATACGATGATGGGAGACACCGGTGAAGAATAGGGAATCATTCCCAGATGTTGTTCTGAACTTTTTAAGACGTGTGCTGCGTTTGACGAGAGTATGACGGCACAGATCAAAGTGTCCTTCTTTGAGATCTACAATGAACAAGTGCGTGATTTGCTAGCTGGCAACAGCCAACAACAGCTGAAAGTGAGGGAGAACCCTGAGACTGGTCCTTACGTGGAAGGTCTTACTGAATTTACCATCAACTCGCTGGAGGACTTCGACAAGTACATGTCTTTGGGTAACAGCAACAGAACCACGGCCGCCACGAAGATGAACGACCAATCGTCAAGATCGCACGCGGTGTTCACGATACACGTAAGGATCACTGAACTGGACATGAACGAGGATAAGCTGAGAGAAACCAACTCGTGTCTCCGTCTGGTGGATCTCGCAGGTTCTGAGAGGGCCAATTCTACAGGTGCCACTGGTGTGAGATTCAAAGAAGGGTCCAATATCAACAAGAGTTTGACAACGCTGGGAAGGGTGATCAGTGCATTGACAAAGAATGAGAAGCCTCCGTACAGAGACTCCACATTGACGTGGCTGCTGAAGGAATCACTTGGAGGGAACTCCAAGACGGCAATGGTTGCGTGTATCTCTCCTTGTGACTACGACGAGACACTGAGTACACTCCGATACGCCTCCTTGGTGAAGAAGATCAAGCTGAATGCAAAGATGAACGTCACAGAAGAGGCCAAGGCGTTGGACCAAGAGAAGCTCAACAACATGCAGATTGAGATCCAACGTCTCACTGAATCCCTCGAAGAAGCCAGGGATAAGGATAAGCTGATTACACAGATCACCAACATGAGTAAGTTCCTGGAGTCGCAGTTGGCTGACTAGGAGCACAAGTACGTGATGATGAAGGCGCAGTATACGAGATCGCAACACACTGTCTCAATGCTACGTGGAGACCTCTCAGCCATCTTGACTGCTGCTACAAATACTGTGGAGTGGAAGAGGTCCATTGCAGAGATAGAGGCACGCCACCTTAACTTACTGGAGAAAAGTGACGCATTCAAGCAACAGCTACAGCGTGATCTCGAGCAGTTTGCCATTTGAAATCGATGAAAGATACAAAGCTTTCGTTCATAAGGGTATATTTAGCGTCGTAATATCTCTCACAGACCGGTCTTGAAGACGAGGAAGGCGTAAGGACCGATGTAGAAGTAGATGAAGTAACCGAGCTCGTGTGTCACGTAGGAGCCAAAGTTCTTACCCACAATCACGTGCCATGTGTGTCCGAATTGCACATCGAGCTCCTTCTTGATCTGGGCAGCGATGTCCTTCTCAATCTTGTTCTCCTTGAGGGCCTTGGCTGAGATGTCAAGCACTGACTGCTGGAGTTCTGGTGAGATGTCCTGTGCCTTGATGATTGCTGGAGGGAGCGGGGCGTTAGTAGTCTTTCCTTTTATTTGGCCTCTGATATTCAAAGTAGCTTCTTACGTTTCTCCTCTGTGCTCATAGTGTAGTCAAAGTGTGGTTATCGTGGCTGCTACTTCTTATAAATAGCTGGAGATTCCTCAACATGTTTGATTTGTTCCGGTGTGTTTTGATTTCGGGAATTCGCGTGCCTTCTTCCATCACCACCTCAGCCTGTCTAGCGGCTTCACCAGACAGCAACTAGCCGCCACGATCATCCACGGCGGTGCGAAGCCATATACCAGATAACACCTTTCTATAACGCTTCTATTGCTGTTTCATTGGTGGCTCACAGGGATATCCACATTTCTATCAATCCACCTCCCCCTCTCCGCCCGCAGCCACTGCATTCCATCACGCCCAACCAGCTAGCCGCCCAGCTCACACTATCATCCCAGCATTCACCACCACCAAACGCAGATAAGAACCATCAATGGATGAGGATAACAACCCCCTTGCTGGGAGTTCCGTATGGAGTGACCACCAGTGGGGTTCAGATGCCCAGTATGGTGGCCTCAATAGCGTCTATGGCTACACAGCTCCCCCACCTTCAGCAGTACAGCCAGCAGCAGTACCCATCGCTGAGGAGAACCACACAGAATCACCCCCAGATCCACATGAAGATGTTGTGGTGAATCGTACAGATGAGCATCAGAGTGAAGATGATGAAGATGAGGTTCATGTGGCCCCTTCGTACAAGGAGCAGCAACATCGTGACTACATTGCTGTCATCGACCACGGAACAGTACGGGATCATGGCCAAACAGCAGTCGCATACCTCATTCAGTACAACAACACACAAGTGATGAGACGATACTCGGACTTTGATGGGCTCAGGAAGGCTCTCGTCAGGCTTTTCCCCACAGTCATCGTACCTCCAATCCCCGAAAAGCACAGCATGGTGAAGTACATCTTCAGCCCACTCAACGCCAAGAACGACATACACATCATAGAGAAGCGTATCAGGGCGCTCACAGTGTTTCTACAACGTTGCGTGGAGTTCAAAGTCATAAGAGAGCATTACATCTGGCGCAAGTTTCTCGACCCCACTGCGGACTGGAACGAAGTCCTCACTACACCACCAATCAGCGTCATCCCACAATCAAACCTGCTCGCACCACCATTGGAACCAACCAAACCATCACCACTGCATTCCTTATTACCAATTCCGCATTCGACATCCATCAATAACTTCAAACCACGAGCAGAAGACAAGGCCGTGGATGAGGTGTTCAAGGATTATGAACAGATATTCAAGCTCTACAAATCACACACCTCAGCAATGGAGAGAACAATCAAGAACCATAAGAGGCACTTCAAAGGGCTTGTCAATGATCTAGGTGAGCTCGGTGCGTACTATAACGCCTTCAGTCTGGAAGATACATACCATCTGTCACTGGGTATTGAGAAGACAGGACAGGCCATTGACGTCAACTTCATCAACTCCGAGGCATTTGCATTCAAGATCCTGATATCATTACAGGAACCTTTTGCTGATATCTACAGGACATCCGGTATTGCCTTGGGTGTCTTGAAGTTCAGGAAGCTGAAAGAGATCCAGTTGTTCATCATCGATACCACCATCAAGAGAAGACAGGGCCGGATTGCCAGTTTGAGAGCTGCATAGGAACAAGTTGAACGACTGAGTGAAGTGCTGAAACGTAACGCATCTCACTCTTCCACTATGGCTGACGCTGCGAAAAGATTGGAACAGAGTGGTTCTGTGAAAGCTGCAGTGAGCCCATGGTCCCGGCTTTTCAACCCTCGTGGTCCAGGTGGTTCAGGTCTCAATGGATCCGGTGACGATATCACACTGATGAATGAAGCCGAGAGACAGTAGGAGATTGCCAGATTGGAAGGTGAGATTGACAGGCTAGAGGATTGTCATCGTGTTATCTTGAAGGACATTGACCAAGTGAACAAGGCCGTCAAGGAGAACGCTGAGGAATTGGTGAAGCATTACCAGGAGAAATGGAAAGAGATCATGACATCATACACTGAGTCTCTCTTAGTTTGGCTGAAGGAGAACTTGAAAGCCTGGGAAGAGGCAAAGAGAGAGATCGATGCGCTTGAGATCTCAACGGAGGTGTTGGACAGTTGAAAGGCATATTCTCGGAAATAAGCGGACTTCATCTTCTATTCATCTAGGTGTTTACCGGTCTATCGCAATATCGCATGCAATTGTATGTTATGTTACTTACTCTTGGTCTTCTTCCTCGTCATCCTCCTCGTCCGAAGCGTCCAGATACTCAAGCATCAAACTACCATTAGGCCATAGTTGCGGTGTATCCTTGATCAATTTCTCCTGATCAGCAGGAACGACAAATCGAGGGAAAGGTGAGGTGAGTTCAAACTGGAACTTATGCTGGTATTTGTCATCCAATGTGATATCACTGAACGATTTCAGAGACTCCAGAGACTCTTCACCGAGTGTTTGTAAGTACAGTTGCAAGTCGATGTAGGAGTACACGTCGTGAAGAGTATGCTCGTCCGAGAACTTCTGAGTCTTGAGATCACCGGTTGGTAGTTTGAATCTGATGTTTGTGAAGCATCCCTTCTGTGTTGGTTGTGTGTCGTACTTGCCGATCAATGAGGCATAGAACAGCTTCCGTTGTTCTTCTTCCCACTGTTTCTTGTCTTCTTGTTCCCTTTTGGCTCTCTCTTCCTGTTCTCTCTGTTCCTTCTTGACTCTGTCGGCGATAAGACTCTCCTCGTAAGCCTTGTCCTGCATCTCCCTGATCTTTCTAGCGAGTTCCAACTCCTCCTGTTCAATTCTCTTGGTGATCAACTCCGGCTTGAATCTCTCTATCTCCATCTTCATCCTTGCGACAAGCGGATTCGGTTTCAACACTGGAAGCTTCGCCAAGAGAGACATTGAAGAGACACCAGACATCCCCGATGCCACGTTTGCCATGAGATAAGCTGCAGGAGTCGCCTTTGTGTGTATTGTCCTAGCAATCTCGAAACCCTGTGGTTCATGGGAGTGTGCCATGTACACGAGCACTTCTTCCTCGTTGATCAGATCAGTAACCGTAGGATTGTTCAGAACGGTCTTGATGAACTTGGACGAGAGTTCATCCTCCCCGACAATGACCAGTAGAAGGAACTTGGACTCTTGCTTGGCCTTCTCGAAGACATCGTTGAAATCACCTTTGAAGAACTCCACTTGTGTCTTATCCTGTGTGGCCGACTCGAAATACTCTGTGGCGTTGAAATGTGGGATGGATGGTGATTGTGGGATCTCATTGTCGGATGGAGGGAAGATCAGGTTGAACAAGTAGGTGAGACCCGAGAGGATGAACGTTACTGTGCGTGGTATCAAGAGAAGTAGGAAGATTAACGGTGCTCTGGTGATTGTGTGCAGTCCAAAATGATAATAAAGAGAGTTTGTGTTGTTCAGTCCTGGCTGGAAGTTCTTCCATCTCTGAGAGATGGGTCTCACGATGGGCAATTGCGGCATCAAGAGGTGATGATGGTGTTGCTGATCCAGAAAGTCATCACGAACGAACTGGCCATTAGTAGGACGGGGACCGAACTGTGGTAATGGTTGTTGTTGCTGTTGTTGTTGTGCCTCTTCTTCGGCCTATATGTCTCTCGCTGCTTCCTCTTCTAGTTGTCCATCGAAGTATTTCGACAACGACACTTCCAAGTTCCAATAGTTGTTCCGTAGAAGCGCAACCACCTTATCGAACTGGTCTTCCGGGAACGCCGTGATCACTTGGAAGTTGTTGAGTTTTTCCTGCTGATCTGGCGAGAGTTGATCCATTTCGTGTTATCAAAGGTCTCCTTCTGGTATTTGAGTCGTTTATCGATCAATTATGATGGTGAAATCTAAGCAAAAGCATCAAATCCATTGCTTGGAAAGCTCCAAAGTGGCTGATTTGTCCTCATACTCTCCGCGTTAAGTATGCGCGACCACGACGTCACCGTACAAAACGCAGTAAACGACGCTCAAATATGGGCAATCTGAGGGCCAATTTGACCAGAAAATGGTCCAATCAATGAATAATCGACTGGAGATCACAAAATGAGCAATATCCACTGGTCTCCAGAACTTCCAAAAAAAAAAAATTCAAAAAAATAAGGGCCGGGCAGGGAATTGAACCCTGGACCACTCACATGTCTGTAGCTTTTTAGACCGGGTTTTCCCGATCTTCGCCCAAAGCGAGTATCATACCACTAGACCACACGGCCTTCTTATTGGCTGAATTTCAGCGCTGTTTGGCGAATTCTGAAGGGTTAGTTTGAGCTCAGTTATTGAGTTTATTTTTCGGAACCCAGCCAAGGATCAAGTCACCGGGATACTACCTTTGGACTACCACATCAGCCCTCAGAAGCGTCTCTTTGA
>JAKVQR010000377.1:0-16649 GCA_030462915.1 Petasospora meyerae
CCCCCCTCGTTAGGGCTTCGGGCTGGTCATGTGACACAAAAACGGGTGGTAGGGCTTCCTGGGGCTCTCTGTGACTGCTCCGGTAAGCCCGAGAGTGGGAGTGAGCACCCCAGCTATGTATGAACAAACTACAATTGCCAATATCTCTCCACGAGCCCGCGCAGACCCACCAAAGGCGCCATTCGATGAGATCGGGAGAGCAGTGCGAATCCCGTGAGCTTAGCCACGCCATTGCAGCGGCAATATTCGCAGAGATAATTTGTGCCTGCATGGAGCTGTAGAAGTGTCTTTCTAGTTGTCTAAAAATAGAATCCGCTGTGTGCGTGGGCATTTTGCGTGGGGAGTCCCGCGGGTCTGGGGTCTGAGAGGTTACTACGAGGGGGCTCTAACCGCCCACTCGAATTACACAACACACGCGCAATTTATGGATTAGCGACTAGTGGCACGCGTATTAGTGCTACATAGAGTACCCATTGGCACCGCCTCCCGTAGACTTTTAGCGTGGCGGATGCCTCTTCCAGCCCCCGCTCCCCAGCCCTCCTGCCCACCACCGCCCTCCACGAGGCCCCCCCAGCAGACCCCCCACGAAACGCCGCCTACTAAAAACCGCAAATTGAGACGTATTTACGCGCAAGTAAGACGAATCGATAGATAATTACGACTTTCCTATTAATGCGCTGAAAGCGAAGTCGTGAAGGCTCTTAGATGTGGAGATGTTTGCGTTTATTTGTCGTTGGGTGTTCTCTTGCAGGTTTTTTGTTGATAGTTTTTCCCGTTGACCAGCATTTCGCGAAACCCGAAGACAGCTTATCGCGGGTAACTCTCTGCTGTGATAACCCTCTTCTCTCCTGATCATCAATCACACATAAGGAGTCGTCTACTGCATTATCTTGAGTGGCTATCAACGATATCAGAAACCCTCGATATTGAACACTTTGCATCCACAAATCACATTACGTTCCTTGGATCGAACCTGCTCAACGAAGCCTTTACCGCCCATTTGCCGCCAGTGAGACAGTGAAACGCAATCAACCAATCCAATCCAGCAACACAACCCAGCTCTACAAATGGAACAACAACCGAATACATTTCTCTCGCGTGTGTTTGGGATAACATCACATATGGGAGATGATGAAACACTCCCGTCAAGTACAATGAGCCGCTTGCCAAGGGATGAGGAGTCACAAGTCAGCCAAGGACACTCAAGGCGATTCAGAGAGCACTCCATCATCGAATCTGACAACGAGAATAGAAGCGATTCAGATAGTGAGTCAGAGTCTGATTCTGATCATCTTCTTCAATCTAGAAGAGAGGAACAGTCTGTTCTACTCAGGAACAACCCTTCTGAATCACCTCTGCTACGTGATCTATCCGCTGATAATGACGCCTTTAAAGACCTGGAGGACGACGATGATGATGATGAAGATGACGATGCCGTACCGCTATCATTGATGGTATAGCGAGACCCACGAAACACATCAGCAAGAACAATGCTAGTCTTACCACCCAATAATCAAAACAACAAGTCTACTTCGCCACGCACATCACCACCAATCTCATCGCAGTAGCCTCCTCAGACCCAGTTCTCCAAAAGAAAATCGCCCACTCCAATCGCCAACACCAATGCACGCCAAGTCACTGAAGATGAACGCTATAGAAGAGCACGTCTTGGAATCATGAACCCTAAGGAACGTGCTTTGTGGAAATGGGCCAATGTGGAGAACCTCGACAGATTCCTATAGGATGTCTATGCTTACTACTTGGGGAGTGGTTATAGCTGTATCATGTTGAAGAAGATCTTTGATTTGGCTACTCTGGTGTTTGTTGTTCTCTTTGCAACATTCCTGACATCATGTATTGACTACTCCAAGCTAAGTCTTCCCTCAACCAAAACGCTCAATGATATACGGGTAGATCAGTGCTTCTCCCAATTGAGTTGGCCAGCAAAGCTTTCACTATGGCTGTTTTACATTTATACCGCGTTGAAGGCCATTCAGATCTACACAGACTCCAAGGCATTGGAAGAAGTTCACAACTTTTACAACTATCTACTGGAGATTACGGATAACGACCTACAAACCGTATCATGGCAAGTTGTTGTGGAACGCATCCAGTTGCTCAAGGATCAAAACGCTGTGAGTGCCAACGTGGCAGATGCCAAATCCAAGTCCAAGATTGATGCACACCAAATTGCCAATCGGATAATGAGAAAGGAGAACTACTACATTGCTCTTTTCAACAGAGACATACTGGACTTGACTTTGCCATTGCCCTTCTACCGGGAAAACATTCTCACAAAGACACTTGAATGGAATCTACAGCTCTGCATATCCGGGCTAGTGTTCAACGACCATGGACAGGTTCGTTAGCAGTTCTTGAAAGAGACTAAACGGAAAGAACTTGCAAGAGAGTTGATGAAAAGATTCAAACTTGCTGCTATTTTGAACATCATCCTTTCACCATTGCTAGTAGCTTATTTCATCCTACTCTACTTCTTCCGCTACTTCAACGAGTACAGAAGAAATCCGGGGTCCATTGGTTCCAGACAGTACACACCACTTGCAGAGTGGAAGTTCAGAGAGTACAACGAGTTGTATCATTTTTTCCAGAGAAGATTGAACCTCAGTGTCCCAGAGGCTTCCAAGTATGTGGATCAGTTCCCCAAAGAGAAGTCGGTCATTGTTTTGAAGTTTGTGGCCTTCATCTCCGGTTCATTTGCTGCAGTTTTGGGTATCTTGTCCATTGTGGACCCTGATATGTTCTTCAACTTTGAGATCACCAAGGATAGAACGGTGCTGTTCTACATATCAGTTTTCGGTACTATTTGGGCAGTGTGTCATGGTGCTATCCCAGAAGAGTATCAGGTTTTTGATTCTGAAGCCAGCTTACTCAAAGTGGCAGAGTTTACTCATTACCTTCCATAGGAATGGTCAGGCAGGTACCATACAGAAGAGGTCCGCAATGAGTTCTGCAACCTTTTCACACTGAAACCACTGTTGTTGGTGAGGGAGATCTCCAGCTTGATTATGACGCCTTTCATCTTATGGTTCTCACTCCCTAATTCCTGTTTCAAGATTGTGGACTTCTTCAGAGAGTACACTGTGCACATTGATGGTCTAGGGTATGTGTGTACCTTTGCGATGTTTGACCTTGATACGATGAAGAAAGCTACAACGCCAGGTACGAAGAAGAGAAGCAAGTATAAGAACAAGGGTGGAGAAGAGAAGATGATGCAGTCATACCTTCACTTCATGGACAGTTATGGTACGCACGTTGAGACACAGAGAAACCCACCACCTCCTACACACCATGCGCCAACACTTCTTCATCAATCTATGATTCATGATAGGGTACCAAGCACTGGGTTCAAGCATCCTCGAAACATGGGTGGATCAACAATGCTGGATCCTGCAGAGAATGTGAGAAGAACACTGATCAACAAGAGAGAATCTCGTAACACAGGACCTCTTGGTGGTGTTGACAATCTGAACGGGCTTGGAGACTCCTTCATCACTACACTTCCCAAGACAGACTTGCCATTTGAAACAGAAGGTGCTAATGAGCCGGGTGTTTTGGGTTTGGTGAATCAGTTCTACAAGAACTACGATATCGCTCACTGATATGATTTAGCTTTGATAATAAATGAAGTCATGGTGTTATCTGGCTATAATGTAGTTAGCATACTATCAACATCGCGAGCGGCCGGTTCAGAGTGGCGGATGATCAAGAGAAGGTGGGGTCATCATCTGGAGTAGAGAGGCAGCTTTAGTGAAAAGAGTTAACCACTCTCAATTGATCCAATAACCGGTTCCAGAGACATGTCACTGATAGAAGTGAGTTATTCATACTATTCATCCCCAGTGAGAACATTCAAACTAACCACCAGTACAGTGCTACGATATCGTCGAGAAGGCGGAGAAGCTATGTTCCCAGAAAAGATACAAGGAGTCATCCAAGCTACACAAAGAAGCCTCACAGAGATTCATGAGACTTTCCAGGGAGTCTGACAATGAGGAAATCCGCAATGCATTGAGTTTATTATCTGAAGTACACAAGAAGAGAGCCGAGGAGATGGCATTCCTTGATCGAACGAAACCCAACTTACCTTCACCGGTAACGCAAACACCACAGAGTCCACAGAGTCCACACAGAAACAGACTGGTATACGGACAGTCATCGATAAGCTCTTCATTGATGAGTGCCCGTGGTGGTGGATTTGGCGGAGGAAGTTTGGCTGACACAACCACTCTCGACAGCAATCTAGGCGGAGACCCGATAACGAGATTCCAAGTGCAAGTGTACAATCTAGTGAGGAACCCACCCACGATCAACAACAGTGCAGAGGTTTCGCCAGTTAAGCCAGTGAAGAAGCTATCGGGGAAGTCTGTGGAGGAGTTGGAATTGGAGAACGCCTCACTAAAGCAGCTTCTAGCCACGTACTCGGAGAACTTACAAGTGTACGAATCCTTCCACAAGAAGGTCAAGAACTCGCTCAAGACATATCTCTCCACACTACGAAGGGACATCCAACAACAGGAACTGGAGAAGAAACAGGAGTACGAGTCCCGGATTGAGCAGCTTGCTAGGGAGAACCGCAAACTCAACCAGGAGTCCAACAAGCTGAAACAGAGGTGGGACGAGCTAGTGGAGAGTGCTAAGAAGCGCAGAAACGATCAAACTAGTAAGAAGAGTTGAAGATTATCTATTTTCATACTTAAGCCTTTGTCTTGATGCCGGCCATCATCTCCTCCTTGGTGATGAGGTGTCCGATGGTCTCAATGTGTCCCAGAAGCTCATCAATGTTGTTGGACCATTCGTTCAACAAATCGTTACCAGCCTTTGGCTTAGCGAAGTCGACCATCTTGGCAGGTCTGTTGATCTTGGCGTAGATGGTGCCCTGGTTCACAAGCAAACTGATGAAGTGTTCCGTCTCGTGTTCTTGCAAATCGAGCAGTTCGTTCAAACGTGAAAGTAGGATTCTTGTGTAGTACTTGGAGATCACACGGAGGTTGTGCTCAATCACACGGTTACGCAGATCGTCCCAGTGCTTCTTGTTCTCTGGTTTCGAAGTGGTGAAGTACTCGGAGGACTCCAGCTCTTTGCTGTAGAGCTCCTTGATGATTGGCCATCTCATGAGCTCCTGTGTGATGAAGGAGGTGACGAGATTCTGGTGCAACTCGAGCTTCTTCAAGTTTGTGTCGGTGTTGAGTTTGTTGATGAGATCGTTCTGCAAGTTGTCGTATGGGGAAAGCACGAGGAAGTAGACGATGTTGATTAGAACTGGTTTCCATTTTGTCTCGTCTTGCTTGATGGTCTGGATCTCGTATATCGACAGGTAGTAACGTGCGATGTTCAGGTAGTCGTCCTTCGAGAGACCAATTTGGATCAACAGCTTGTAGTACTCGAGCTTGATGTCTTGGTACTCCTCCTGCTGCAGTGTCTTTGGAAGGATCTTTCTTGACAGGATGGTGGCCTGTGTGAAGTCACCTTTGAGAATACACAACTCCATCTGCTCGAGGATGAACTCCATCTTCTCTCTCAACTGCATGGACCCGTACGTTTCAACTTGTAACTCCACGAGCAGCTCTGTGGCGTCGTTGATGTTGCCCTCGGCTCTCTTGATGTGGGACAACTCTCTGGTGACACGGGCTCTCTCCACTTCGACGAAGATCTTGGACTCCGTGATGGTTCTGATGGTCTCGATGAGTGCGACTTTGGTTTCCTTGTCCGGTGTCTTGTCCAGCCAGGTCATTGCCTGCTGAACAAACACCTGTACTGCCAATTTCAACTGTCCATGTTTCTTCGAGAGGAGTACTAGTTGTTCGTTCAGGGACTTCCAATCACCATTGGCGGCCAACACGTCCACGATTTTGCACAACACACGCTTGGAAGAGGCCAAATCCGAGGCCTGGCGTGTCTGTTTCTCCATGAAGAGACATTTCTCCAATGCAGAGGAGTAGTCGGTCTATACCATTGAGTGTTAGTCAAACTGACTCTGTGTTTTTGCCACTCAGTGCGGAGGAGTAGTAGTGGTAGTAGTATTGGTAGAAAGAGGTGTCACTTACCTTCGAAAGGGTGTCGATCTCTGGGAATTGCTCGTCCAGGATGGAAGTGAAGTCCTTCTCGGCTTTCAATGGGGCGTCTCTGGACATAATTGATGTTGTGGTACTGAATGTCTCTCTATATAACTCACCTCGATCTGGCTGGCGTTTATCGAACTTTTGCCATCGAAAGTTGGCAAGTTTGTTGATTTCGCGGATGCTTTAGCACCAGCCTCAGATTATTACATCCCATGTGTGGCTAGTGCAATAATGTACTTTATCGCGCCAGAAAAAGTGTGGCTGGGGAGATGATGCGCCATACAAAAAAAAAATTTATGGGTACGAACTACGAACTCATCTCTTACTTGGGGAGAATACAACTGATTAACGTCAAGCACTCCCCGCAAAAGATGGCAGGTTCGCAGCTCAAACAGTTGAAAGCTGCCTTGAAAGAGCAAGGTCTCACTGGCCAGACAAACGTCAAGCGCAAAAAACACTCCAAGAAGGCCCCATCTGACACACGCAGAGATGACAAGCAAGAGGTGATCCAGCGTATCAGAGAACAGTTCAACCCGTTCGAAGTGAAAGTCAACAGACAGAAGCGTGAATTGGACACCAAGACCACCAAGGGTGCCCAGGGTAGACCGGGCATCTCCAAGCAGATTGGCGAAGAGCAGAGAAGAGCCGCATACGAGGCCAAGAAGATGTCCAAGAACAAGACCTCGGTGTTGAAAGATAGACGTTTCGGTGAGCGTGATTCCAATTTGACACCGGAGGAGAAGATGTTGGAGCGTTTCACTAGAGAAAAGCAGATGCAATCCAAGACCTCGATGTTCTCGTTGGATAATGATGATGATGAAGACGACGACGACGATGTGTTTGGAGACGGACTCACGCATTACGGTAAGTCACTCGCCGATGACTTCGAGTTGGATGACGACTTGAAGAAGGGAAGTGACAATGACGACGAAGATGATGATGAGTTCCTGAAGCCGAAGAAGCGTCCACACGACTACACAGACTCTCTCGGTGATGCCAGAGCACATGTGGATGACGAAGAGGAACAACAACAGCCACAGAAGAAGAAGACCAAAGCAGAGGTGATGAAGGAGGTGATGGCCAAGTCTAAGTTCTACAAGCAGCAACGTCAGCTGTTGCAGGAGAAAGTGGAGGAGAACATCATGGACCTGGACGAGGAGTTTGACGATGTGATGTCCGACTTGAGAAGCGTTCCAAAGCCTAAGAAGTCTGCATTTGCTGAACCTGTTGGTGAAAACGGGATGGCCAACTACAACCAAGTGGTGAAGGAGTTGGCTCTCGACAGACGTGCTGCTCCAGCGGACAGAACCAAGACCGACGAGGAGTTGAAGAAGGAGAGAGCAGATAAGATGAGAGCATTGGAGGAAGCCAGATTGAGACGTATGGAGGCCATGGATGCTCAGGAAGAGGGCAATGCCACCCCAAAGACAGCAGACGATCTTGACGATGACTTTTGGGTACAAGAGAGCGGCGACGAGGCCGAAGGATTTGCAGTGGACTCTGACGTGGAGGAGAGTGGTGAAGAAGGAGAAGATGAAGAGGATGAACAAGACGAAGAAGTCAAGAAGTCCAAAGCCGTGACATGTCCATCCTCACACCCAGCTTGGCTGGCCATCTTGGAGGATCTGCCTTTTGAGAAGACCGTGTCCCAGGCAGAGAAAATCATCAAGACTTTTGCACCACACTTGCAGATGGGTAATAAGCAGAAACTCGCCGTCTTCACACGTGTCTTGTTCCAGCACATGCTCTACATCTCCGAAGTGGAGGAGCTTGTGAACGATGAGCATTTCAAAGAAGTCCAGGAGGGACTCATCCATACAGTGAAGAAGCTCTCTGAGAAGTACAACAATGACCTCACTGAGGCACTGAGAGACAAAATACAGGAGATCCACGAACGTCTCATCGACTCTCTCGCTGGTGAAGAGGACGCCTAGTTCCCAATGGTGTCCGACCTCACTTTCTTTGCCGTTGTGGGTCGTCTGTACTCCACTTCTGACCACTACCATTTGGTGGTTACGCCTGCCTCCATCGTCATGGGTGAGGCATTGGAGCAAGTGAAGTACGACTCATTGACGAAGCTCAGTGCCGGTCTTTTCGTTGCTCAGACCTTTTTGACATACCAAAGACTCTCCAAGAGATACATCCCAGAGGTGTCGTTCTTCCTCCAAAAGACATTGCTTTCGTTGTCCCCTAAGGAGATCTCTGCTTCTTGTGTGGCAGCTAAGTACGATGGACACTTCCCACTACCACAGACTCTTTCCACAACGCCATCAACGCTACACTTGTCTGACATTGAGCGTGAGTTGGGCGATGAGAAGGAGCTGAACAACTACAAGACCGCACTGTTCACACAGACGCTATCTGTGTTGGAGATGGCTCTGGACACGTGGAAGGAGAAGAGTGCCCTGCTGGAAATCTCACAGCCGTTTGTCAGTATCTTGGAGTCCTTCCAACAGAGCTATCCATCGCACAAGCAACTCGCTTCCCTGTCTCTCAAGTTCACCAGACTGCTCAAGTTTGCCCGTGATGAGCGCAAGCCATTGACATTACAACAGCACAAGAAGCTTGCCATTGCCACATTCACACCAAAGTTCGAGGAGAACTTCAACCCAGAGAAGAAGTCGTACGACGAGGACAGACAGAGACAGGAAATTTCGAAGATGAAGCACCTGTTGAAGCAGGAGCGCAAGTTGGCATTGAAGGAGCTGAGAAGAGACACCAAGTTCGAGGCCCGCCAGCAGATCAAGGAGAAGAAGGAGACCTACGCAGAGTACCACTCCAAGATGGCTCGTATCATGAACACCATCAACACCGTGGAAGGTGCAGAGAAGAACGAGTACGAGAGGGAGAAGAAGTTGCGCAAGGGCAAGAAGTAAACTCAGTATCAGTATAGATGCATGCATGGTTTATCATAGACTCTGACTATATTGAAAGTTGTAGCTTCCAATAAGAACTCTTGGTTGTGGATATATCATCCATCGGTATAATTGTCCACTATACAAACTACCCTCTTCGTCGCGCGAATAAGAGACTGCCAAAAAAGGAAGTAAACCCGGCTAGGAGACCACTTTTCTACAACATGTCAACATTCTGTAGATCAGATTAACCATCTCTTTGAAATGGAATTGTGCTGGATTCTGAGATAAAATACCATTTTCTACACTCGTTAATCACCTGATATCCCATATTCATCACTGGATACCCCTCTGAAGTCTCTCTCTCTCTCTCTCTCTCCAGGGAATTCCACGTGGCATCTCCTTCATTCCCTCCCATATCACCTCTCTTTCACACTCACACAGACAATGGACGATGAACTGATCCTTACAGAGCCACAGGAGTTCTGGGTATACGTTCAGAATTGTCTCATCTGTAACGACCCTGAAGATACACACGAGGTGAATCAGCGATTGGTCACTTTTGTCACCACCGTGGCATCCCATGTGAACATCCATGTCAATGACGACCAGGACCTCTATCGATGCACACTGTACCTCATCAACTCCCCCATGTACGAGGAAAACGGCGTGTTTTGCATTGCCAAGCTGTTGACGCTTCTCACTCTGGCACAACTCCCACTGAACGTACGGCTGGTTCTCAGCTACGTGTTGCTGTTGGATTGCAAAAGAGACTCGAGTGTGTTGGAGTTGTTACAGGAGTACAGGGGATTCGAAGTGCTTTACAGGTCTCTCCACACGATGTTCGAGACCATTGCATTGTTGAATGAGGAGGAATTGCACTCTGAGAATGGTACATTGGGTGTGATGAGAAAGATCTGTACTGCACAACTGGACACTCTGTTCCAGATGTGCAAGTTTCTTTCACTCTCTGCAGACGAGCTGCGGATCATCGACACCTTCTTCATCAACTACATCTTTGAATCTCTGGTGGTTGCTGATGCCGATGAAGACCTTCTCAACGCGGCCAAGTTCAGGTTCATCGTTGCAGTCAACGAGCAGTTCATGATTGTTAGCAGCAGAGACGACCCTTCATTGGTGAACAAAGTGATCACCACCATCCAGGACCATTCCAGCACCAGAACAAACTTCAGTGAGTGTCTGCTTGTGTTCTTCAACAGAGAACATGACACCGTGCTCCAGATTATGGTCTCGAAGCTGCTCTATCTGGTGCTGAACAACCGCAAGACCAGCGACCTGTTCTACCACAACGACCTCAACGTGCTGGTGGATGTGCTGCTTAGAGAACTCACAGACTTGTCTGAGGAAGAAGAGGACACAAGAAACACATTCCTGAGAGTTCTATACCCACTCTTGAAGAACGAGCAGTTTGAAAGATCCCCATACAAGAAGGAACAACTCCGGTCTTTGCTTCGCTACTTTGCAGGCGAAAGCGAAAACAAATTCTGGAACCAAACAGAGACTACCAAGAGACTGGCATTGCGGTGTCTCCAAGTCTCGTGGCTGTGTGATATGGAGGAGGATCCACCGGAGTCCCCCGTGGAGAGCATTGTGTCTGTTCCCTCCACTCCTATCTTGAACCAGCACTTAGCAGTGGAGTAGCAGAACAACTCGCAGACCTCATTGGCGTCGATCTCCAAGAGGAAACCACCTCCACCGGTGCCTAGAAAAGCTGGTGCTAGTAATGCCAGAGCAATGATTAGATAACTAATGAATAATAAGAAGCTTATTATATAGCCACATCACCATCGTCGTCTTCGTCGTCCAAGTAGTTGATACTCTCAGCTGCGATGTACTCATCCATCACTCCTTGTACGGACTCTCTGCTTTCCACAAACTCATCAAGCCCGTCTTGGAACAGTCTCCCGACTTTATACCCACCGATGAAGGCCTGACGGCGCATGATCTTATCGTACTGCTTACACGTCTTCTCCAACAGCGTCACGATCGAAGTCGTGTTGGCCAACATCAACCCACTCACGTATGAAGAGTCCTCTGTTGTGACATAGGGGGACTTCTTACCACGAGCAACATGGACACTCGACGCAGACCATGGGACAAACTTGGCACGTTGTTGTGCTCTTATGACAGATTTCTGGATATCCTGGTGGTGGTAATCCCCTTGTAACACATCCACAATGGACAAGTAGGAGTTGTGACGGTCGTCCATGGCATCCACCATACGCAAACGACGGTCTAGCAACTCCAACACAACGTCATACGCGGACGATTTTCTGATGAGTTTCGGATCTGTGACAAAATCGGAGGTGAACGGTGTGTAACTCGGTATCAAGAAGTGTAAGTCAGGTGTGAGGACCAGTGTTGAGAGGATCGACGACACCGAGTTGTACATGTAACCGGGGAACCTCAAGGTGTTTGTGTAGGCGGAGAGACACGTCGATATGAGCTGGTTGGACTGATGTGTTGTGGGACTCGAAGTCTGTAACGATCTCAGGGCGTTGTTAAGCAGGGCACTGTTCTCAAACACCACGTTGGCATCGGAGTTCTCGATGAGTCGCTTCAGCGTAAGCACTGTGTTGTATGGCTGCACCACAACATCACTCGACTGTCCGCTTTCAGGGAACACAGAGCACGTGGTGACGAGCTTCTTGTTGTATCTGTCACTCAGCACCTCCAGCAGCAGCGAACCGACACCTGAACCGGTACCACCAGCCACCGAGTGGAGCATTTGGAATGCCTCCATGTTGTCGCACGAGTCCAGCTCTCTGTCGATGTTGTCCGTGAAGGCGTCTCTCTCGGACTCTGCAAAGTCGTAACCTTTCGCCCAGATGTTCCCCGCACCGAGTCCTTCACTGCTCGTGTGGATGTTACGCTCGTTGAACAGGTTCTGTGTGTTGTTTCTGATGTCGCTGATGACGCCGGGCTCCATGTCGACGAGGATGGCACGCGGTGTGAATCGCTTGTTGTCGTGTGTGCGGAAGAAGATGTTTGGCTCATCGGTACGCACATTGGGGGAGTTATCTTCAATTGAGGAAACACCATCCGCTCCGATAGCGTGTTCTTTGCACATCTGAGACCAGAACTGGTGGCCGACTTGGTTACCACACTGGCCGATCTGGAGCGTTATGATCTCTCTGTTGGGGGGTGTTAGTTGGGCTTCTCAATCGACTAAGAGTTTGTTATCTTCACTTACGGCATAGTTGGTATGGATAGACTCTATTGGAATGCGAACACCACCAAGATGAACACCAAAGACACGTCTTCTCTGCTCTTTCGCATCTTTCTCACAAGTCTCTGTTTGTTTACGTTTCCCAACTCTATGGGCGTGTGGTGCGTACCGTCTTGCGTGCCCGTGTCACAATTGGCAGTCATCATTATCGTACTCTTCAGCTTCCATAAACGCTTATCTACCACTTCTATCAGAAAGTTTAAACCATTTTTCAACTATATCATACTGTACATAAACAACCATACTCCTCAGATACGCAGCTTGAGACCGGAAGCTGGCGCACCGATGACACTCACCTTGGCGATCTTGTCCAACTTGCCCTTCTCTGAGATCTGGTAAACGGCACCGGTCAATGGATCGCTCACTGAAGGATCGTTGGAGTAGATAGGGGTGAACGTGGAGGCACAGATGCTGAACTCTGCGTCCTGGATGAAGTCGATCTGGATCGCGTCGGTGTTGATTCTCTCCGCCTTGCTCTTCAACTTCTGGGCCTTCTCAGCACGAGGACCAGAGGAGTGGATCTTCAAGAACTCCTCTGCAAAGTAAGCTGCAGACTGGTAGTTCTTGTTTCTGTTGGCCTGGTCCATCGCCACTTGCAATGCGTTGGCTCTGTGTGCTGGCTTCAACTGTGCCACCGTGAAGTATGCGGCAAGCTCCAAGTTGCGCTGAACGTCTTCAGGTCCCAAGGCACGACGGGCAAGTTCAATGGAGATACCCAAGATGTACTCACGGGCAAGCACAATGGCATCAACCAACTGATCCTCGGCTTCCTCGTCTTCCACAGCGGAGACAAGTGCAATGTATATCACCTTTCTGAAGGCCTCAACGGCGTCCTCCAACTTGTTGGCCTTGAAGAGCTTGAATCCTTCGTTCAATGCCTCCTCCAACTCGTCAGATTCTGGCATGAATGGCAACACCTTACGCACGTCATCTTCTTCCACATCGGAACGGATGAAAGTCTTCAATGGTGGGAATCCTTCAGAGCCGGGTAATGTCAACTTCGACGCCTCGTACACTTGCAAGAATCTGGAACGCAATGGCTCAAAGTTCACAGCACCGACCTGTCTGTTCAACAACTGGGATGCTGTGTCAAAGGCACCAGCAGCAACGTAGCATGCGGCAACCTTAGAGTTACGAGCCCAGTAGGACAGCTCACCCTTTGGCAAGGACTCTTCATCAACGTCCATCTCTTCTTCCTCGGCAAAGTCCTCGTCGTCTTCGGCATCATCGCCATCCAAGTCCCAACCACCGTCATCTTCGCTGATCTCCTCGTCTTCGAAGTCATCACCAAAGTTCTGTGCAGAGCTGGTGTTGGCATCTTCAAAGTCATCATCCTCCTCAGTGGCTTCGTCGGCAATGTGCAAGTCGTCCAACTGACCCAAGATGGCCTTCTCGAAGAAAGATAACTCAGCTGGAGCCATCTGCCACTGTGACACAGACTTGTGTGGGACTGGTTTAACAACCGGAACTTCCTCAGGCAACTCGATGTCACCTTCCTCCAAGCCAGCCTGTTCCAAGATAGCAGCAGCCAACTCCTCGTGGCCGTTCAACTTAGCAGTGGCGTAGGCGAGTGGGAGAGAACCGGCTTGGGCAAACACCTGTGCTCTCTTCTCAGTGGAGTTGTTGTATACGGTGTTCTGAATCAAAGAGGCAATGTCTCCACGGTGCTCGGCAATGGTCTCCATCTTCTGCAACTTCTCAGACTCGCCAGTGATGAGGTACAAGAAGGACAACTTGTCGAACTGACGCTGGTTCTGGTAGGCCAACTCAACAATCTCGGTGTTACCTTGTCTCAAAGCCTCGGCACCCAACTTCTCCCAGATACGGACGTTGTTGAGCACAAGAGCCTCGTTCTTTGCGACTTCCAAGTTACCGCACTCCAATGCCAACTCGAACTTGGTCTGAGGGTCCTGGACGAACTGGAGGGCAATCTCTGGGTATCCTGCCTTCTGCAAATAGGCGATGATGTTCTGACCAACAAGCTTGGAGGTCTTGATCAAACGCAAAACTTCGTTGAAGTTCTTGTTCACGAGGGCCTTCTTGAAACGGTACTCTGTGGAGTCGATCTTCACAATCTCAACCTCACCGTTTCTGTTCAAAGTGAACACGTCTCTTCCCACGACCTTGGTGATGTACAAAGTGTTCTCCAAGGTCTTCACAATACCGTTGTCACCGTTGAGCAAAGTGTACTTGATGTGGTTCAAAGTGGAGTAGAACAAGACACCGGTCTCCTCCCAAGCGGCACTCTTGATACGGATGGTCTCGTGCATCGAGGTGATGATCTCCAACTTCTTGTTGACGATGGTGATGGTGTGCTTACTCAAGAGAGCCAAGTACTGGCCATCGAGGGACCAGGACACGTACTTGACGTTGTTCACTTGCACCTCGGCGAGCACCTTCTTCTGCTGGGCATCGTAGTGGACCACACTGTTGCTCTTCAAGATCAACACGGAACCCGGGCCACCGTAGACAACGTCCTTCACGGTACCATCGAGCTTGATGGACTTTGTGGTGGTGTTGTCCAAGTCCTTGATGTGTAAAGTCTTGGTGGCTTTCTCATAGACGACAAATCTGTTTCTGGCGATGAAAGTGGCGAACTGGCCTTCACCGAGCTTCAAGTCAGTTGGCTCAATGGCGCCTGTGATGTCCTTTGGCAATCCAACAAGTGCGTACTGTTCACCAGTAGTGACCAAGATCGAACGGGAACTTGGGTTGTAAGACAAGGATCTCAAGTTGTTCCAAGTGTTGCCGATCTTCTTCAAAGACAACATAGGCATGGATGACACCTGTCTGTCGTAGTCGAACAACTGGACTTGCTTGTCGTTGTTGATGTAGTAGAGCTGGTTCTGGAAAGCGGCACTTGCTGGACGTTCACGGTCCAACTTGAACACCACAACACCGGAGTCGTGACATGCGGCAAAGAGGTTGATGTTTGGGTGGGACTTCAAGTACCAGAATCTGTCGTTCTCTCTCTTGAACTGCTTCACAGGAGTACGCTTGTTCAAGTCCCACACTCTCACGGTCTTGTCCTCACCAACGGACAAGATGAGGTCCTGGGTTGGGTGGAATTCGACGCTCAAGACGTTGTTTGTGTGACCTCTGCAGGTGTCCACTTCCCAAGCTTTGGTTTCGCTCATTCTCCACAACTTGACTTGACGGTCATCGGAACCGGACACAATGAGTGGGAGACGTGGGTGGAACGAAGCCCAGTTGACACCCCTGTCGTGGCCTTCGAGGATGTACTTCACGACGGCGTCGGTGTTACCAAAGATGTCCTGTTGTGGCACCTGAGGACGACCGAACTGGTCCTCGTAGCTGTTGAAATTGTTCTGTGGGGCAGAGTGCTTCTGTCTCAATCCGGAAATGTCCCACACTCTAACGGTCTGGTCCAAAGAAGCAGAGACAACGAGGTCCTGGGAAGGATGGAACTGGGCACTCATGACGTAGTGGTTGTGGCCCGTCAAACAAGCGATCTCCTGTCTGTTCTGCCAGTTCCAGATACGGATGGTCTGGTCATCGGAGGCGGAGATGATCCATGGCAAGTCGTGGTGGAAGAACACTGTTCTGACGAAATCCAAGTGGCCGTTCAAAGTGAAGAGACACTTACGGGAGTCCAAAGACCAGACTCTGATGGTGTAGTCATCACCACCGGAAACGAACAAAGGCTGGGTAGGATGGAAATCCACAGAACGGACGGAACCTTCGTGCTCTTCGAAACGGTCAATCAGAGTTCCCATTCTGTAATCCCACAACTGGATCACCGAGGAGTGGAGGGAAACAAGAATCCATGGTCTAGTTGGGTGGAAGGCAACACCTTTCGCACGCGAAGACTTGGACTCAAACTGTGGGGAGGAGAGATGTTAGTAGGTTTTCACGTTGTATGGTTGAGCAGTCAAAGCAATTCTGTCCGTTTGTCCTCACAATGCCAATGTCAACGGTTGACAGGCACACGCACACGCACACGCACACCACCACTGAAACTGAGATCGTGAAGGCAACAAACAATGACTGCCATTGACAATTACCGATCATGACGTACCTTAGTGAGCATCTTCATCTTGGCTGGTCGATTTCTTGCTGTCTCGATGCCCCGACTGGATGCGCTTTGAAGTGTTCTTTCACTAAGAGTTGATGTTGTTTCTCTCTTCTGTTGTGTGTGCGTGTTCAGTTTGATCGCCCAAAGTCCCCCGACCGACTGGCTTTCGACCGGCTCGATCTGCCGCTGCCCGCGATTTGTGGGTTACCCGGCCTGTAGCGGGATCTATCATCACGACAACACCACAACCACACCATACCCATATTCGCAGCATCACTACACCACGGGGCCCCACGGGGTAACGTCTAGTGATCGCGAGATATCTTGGTTGCATCTCAGCGCTGGAGAAAGTAGCACGATTGGATGAATCTATGGTGGATATAAAGGCCTGGGAGAAGAATTGGAATATAGCTAGTGGCAGTTACAGA
>JAKVQR010000378.1:0-16627 GCA_030462915.1 Petasospora meyerae
TTTTATGTTTTTTTTTTTTTTTTTTTTTTTTGCCTTCACTACGCTGAATTTATTTGAAGGAGTAGCTTGTATTGACAGAGTTTGGACAAAGTATCAAGACGTTCAAAGGGAACACATTGTGGTCCCATTCGATCCAGCTGACTATTGGCCCAATCCTTTCTGTATATACATTCAGTATTGCAAGCTAGAGCATGGATTTGGATCTTATCTTACTGTTATGCAATCGGAAACAAGAGCCTGATTAACCTCTGCAGCTTCAGTCCATATTTGATTTCTTCACTCAGATCCAAGTGTGCGAACTCGGCGGCACATACACCTCTTACGTTTTCTGAGTTCACCAATTCCCATGAATTCCCAATCCCCATGCGTCTAGCGTCTAGGAACGGTTAGAGACCTGACCTTTGACACAACTTACAAGCTGGTGATCTGGAGTTTCCGCAACATAAGTAAGAGTGTCAAATATAATGGAGTACATCCCGAGATACAACTTTAAATAGAACAACAGATCAGAATGCTTTTGTGTCACCATCTGTCATCACATACACACAGTTTTTTTTTTTTCCTCCCCAGCTTTTACGTAATTATATGTACTCAGTTTGTAGCCAGATATAGACACCATTGTAGTACTGCCAATTTCGACACGGGTGAGAGAGAATTATTGCTGCAGCCTGCTCGTCCAACGATCAACTTGAAGCACTGTCAACCTTTTCATGATGCGTATAATGAAAAAGAATAAATTGGACTACCGTATAAGGTGTTCTTTGCATTGCGTCTTTTCCCAATCATTTTGATTTTTTAGATTATACTACCGACCTGTCTGTAAGTAATATCCCAAAGCTCGAACATTCACGTCGATCCAGTCACTAATCATAGTTACCATTGCAAATCAGTCTCCAGCCAATGGCACTTTGCCTGTTACTATTCTGGAATGCTTACCAAATAGTGCAATAGACCACTTGTCTGATGCTTGATGAATCAAAAGCTGACAATACTTGAACTTAAGAGCTGATGTATAGTGCAATTGTTCGCTGAAGGTATTAAACGACGCAAAGTCCATCATATCATCATCTTGGTTGTACTACAGTGGCTCATCAGTTTCGTTGGCTTCTCTGCATGTGTGTTCCCTCATTGTGCGATCAAGCCATGAAGACAGATATCCCCTTATTGTCACTTTGTTTGACTAGATGGGGTTGATTGAAGTCTGTTGGCTAGATCACAGTGATGGATACTCAAATACACAACTCCAATTTCACCACAAACACTCTATACACGGAGACATCTAGCCTTAAATTTTGAGTGGTTGACTGAGTAGATGTGTGGTCAGGTTAATATTCTAGAACCCGATAAGCATCTTCGCTAACTTTCTACAGAGGATGTACCTGATTTTCAGAGTGATGGATAGGTATTAACTATTCACTTACACTGATCAACTTGTTGGGATGCAGATTGATAACAGATATGGTCACCAGTCCTTTCATACATGACTGATCTTCTCCAAGTCAATTTGCCAATGCAGGCAGACGTCCAGGAAGAACCCATAGATTACTCAGACCAGCACCCCATATGTTTCTGTATCAGTCACATTGAAGGGGAAATTTGGAATGAGTCATGATACCAGTCAATTGACCGTGGTTGGTGTTTTGATTCAATACCGGGGATGGCTGCAACCAAGGAGTGTGCATAAGATTGAGGATGCTGGATGCTAATCATAACGCTAATAATCCAGGACGGCCAAGTGGTCAGTGGTCCACATCGGGAGAGGCCGGTCTCATCAACACTCAGTACCAAGAACTCAGTACTCGATGAACGATAAGGTGTTTGTGCTCCGTCATAAGAATGTTGAGTTCCCCGTTGGAGATACTGTCTACCATTGATTCATCGCTTCTTCACCATCGAGCTGATATACCCCAAAGACGGTTACACGTTACACCGAGATTCAGCTGGCCGAACTTTTGAAATTTGAACACCACCGAAGCTGGACAAGCTGTCTAACACATTTATAGCTAGATAAGCAGAACAACAAGACTGGAGGACGACTAGCGCAGACTACAGACTATCTTTCACGTGTAGAGTTACTTACCAGATCGATACAAGTGCGGATGTTAGCTATATTCGAGATACTTGATAGCAATCTCTCTTATATGGTACTACAAGTATTCAATCGACTTAGAATCAATGATGGAACTCGGAAAGTCAGGGAGGATAACCGATCTCTTCCAATACTTGAAGAGCTACCATGATCAACTAATTCTGATACTAGAGCAAACTTCCCAGTATAGACAGATGTCACGATATCCTAATCCCTTCAACGTATATCAAATGGTCTGTAGGTTCAATTACATACCCAAATTGTTCTCACTCATGATCTAATTGATCTGGTTATTCCATTTTAGGTCACGTGTGTTAATTTGGAGCTAGTAACCATGCCATAGTTCGGACCTTCTGAAGACGTTATACCCTGATTCTATTGCGAAACTGAAGTAAACATTTGGTCAACAACCAAAAAACAAACACACACCGGATACACTTAAATCAATAAATAGCTTCCTCCTTACTCATGCAGACTCTGAGACTCATGACATTTTAGTATCTTATTTCTCATTCTTGACTGAAAGTCACTCGAATATGGTGACTGGCGGAAGGGAACTTACTATTCGTATTACGCCATACGAGGCAAAGTCACTGATTTCGATGCCAAATGTCCATTGTCGAATTGATTCTTGCTGTTCAGTCAAATCATACCGAACATATCAGGGAAGGGAGAAGGGAGAAGGGAGAAGGGAGAAGAACTCAAGGAAATCTCGCGCTCCATCAAGCGTTTTTTTTTTTTTCTTATAGGGAAGCACAGTATCATCATCATGACGTCATAGTAAATAACTGTCAGCGAGTTACTACAGCAGATTGGGTGAGTTGTAAAAGCAACAAGCCATAAACTTATTGATTGATGGATTGTCATTGTCAGTATAACGTATCACTCAACTGTTGACTGTCTCCCTTTGAATCTGAATGTACTGGTAGTATAATGAAAGCGTTTCCCTCCTCTGCCAATTTGACGCGGGTCAGAGCAGTCTGAACGACGCCAGCTCAACAACGTCCAACACTACTTTTGAGCATTTCCACTGATTGATTGCAGAGTTCAGAGCAGCTGCATCTCACAAGTGGTGTTAACTGAAAACTGAATCTCCCTTTTTCGGAATGTTGTTGAACTTAAGATTAGTGTTATGAGTCTTAGATCTTTGGTTACGTTGAATATGGAACCATGGTGTTCGTTTGAAGTAAGAAGGTAAGTACCCAGTTATCTTGATTCTTGATGCTCTGAGGTAACAAGGATCTCAATCAACCTCTCCAGTCGATGATATGAATATACTCATGAATTATGAGAGATTCATGTGTCGCTGGTCAGTACACCAATCATACGATTCGCTGAACTTTTCACTGACCATTATTCACAGGGCAAGAGACGTTGGTTCTGGTTTCTCCCGTATATCCTTTGTCTCCGTAAAATGTGAAGCACTGCCGTCCTGTACAGCTCACTGAAATCTGCTAAAAAGTTGCCTTTCATTGGCACCTATTTGTCGAGTCTCAGAGAACTAAACCCTTATGAGGATGTCCTTCGCACAGGGAAACCGAGCCACGAAGACAGATATCCCTCATTTGTCTACTACATGTCAGGCTAGTATGAGGTTGATTGACGTCTATTGGTTGGATCACTAAGATGGACATTCGAATGAACACATTTTCAATCTAAGCAAATAGCGTGTGTGTTGTAGCTATGACGTGAGATCTAGAGAGACCGCCATGCATCTTGGTGTTACGGAGGTGGGAATCAGCAGAATACTGTTGATGTACCACATTGAAACTAACTACAAGTGTCAATCTAGGATGATTATGGTGTGCTTCAAACTGTAGTATTAAAGAAGTGTGGATAGTTTAACTATGTGTTGAGTACAGCCTCCGGGCCCCGTACCCCCGTATGAGGATAACGATAACACTCAGCTGTGCAGAACATACTTGAGAAACGCAGCTCAAACCTCTTGTATATAGTAATGTCAATGTGAACATCCATTGAAGTGATACTCATCGACGATGGACCCAGGACAACCTGCAACCTGTTGGACTGATTGACACAAGACAGGGCCGCATTTATCAGAAGATTCACCCAACCCAAATCAGTATTCACGTACCTAGCGATGCGACTTGCAGTTATTTCAGTAAACATGACAAAGATCATCACGGAGCGCATCAAAACGAAATAACCCAACAATGGGTTCATCTGCTGAACATCATCCAAATTCCGCCTTCGTAGGCAGATGTGGTGAACGGTTAAAAGTGGAACGGAGGGGCGGAAAAGTTGAAGTAACGATCAGTATATGTGGCAAAAGATACGGAATACGCGCCGCCAATCGAGACATTTTAGCTTATGGGTTGGCACGGACTACAAAGCTCACCAAATTTCAGGAGTGATGGATAGTATTAACTACTCATAGTCCTGATCAACTTGTTGGAATGTAGTTTGATCTTTGATATCAAAAACGGGATGGTCCTTTCATACAAGTGTACTCCCAGGTGTTTAATGCAAATTGGCAAACCTCCAGTAAGAACCCATAGATTACTCAGACCAGGATCCCAATCATTCCGATATCAACCACATCGAGAGTTTGGTGGGAAGACGAGGCCTGACTTTGAGCAACTTCACTGTACTTACTGTTCACTGATGCGACATAGAGAGGAGTCAGTTTATATCTCAAAGCTTGGTAGCTTCAAACGATTGCCATTGGTATACTGTGCTCTTAAGCATGGGCCGACCGAATCGACATCAGCCGTTTCACCACCCTCATTAATGGGAGTTCACTACCTGGCGGTTGCATGCAAGGGAAGCCGTTCGCAAGTGACTGATCTATCAGGAAACACTCAAGGGCTTATATCAACGTCGTTCAGCTTTGAGGTTTTTTTTTTTTTTTTTTTTTTTTCCTTTCCGTCCGGCTTGGGATTTTTTTTTTGGTTTTGGGAAAATGGGTTCTAACGTGTTTTTAGGGTAATAAGCAGAAGAGGTTTTTGTTTTATTTCGACGTTCCGTCCGGCTTAGGATTTTTTTTTCGCGTATGACGAAATCGGATCTAACGTGTTTATAGGCAGATAAGACGAAGATGTCTATGCTTGAACTTGGTGAACCTCATCAACCATTCTTGGGGAGTCCACAACAGAAGGGAGCTCATTCTTGAATGTATCTAGAGCAGTCGAATATAAAGCCACTATAGTAGATTGTTGAACTACAATTCAATTGACTACAAATCCATGATGAAAGTTGGAAAGTCATCGTATTGCAGTCAGGAGCCAGGGTGAAGGATTGCGATTCGTGTCCATACTTGGAGTACCGACTCAATCATGCATACCCCTGATGCGAGCCGGGTACACCTCTGTATCAACATTGTTCACGACCCTGCTCCCTTGGAACGTGTGAATCCAGCAAACTGACTGGAGATCCTGAAGGTTGTACTTACCAAAAAGATCACACTGTCAGAGCTTGAGGATCTGTTCACCAGGCCCATTAGACAGACCAAGAAACCCTCAGACTTAGATTCAGAGTCAGCCTGCAGACTCACAAAATGGGCGATTCCACTTCTTATTATCTGTAGTTAGCATTTGACTGAACGGATTCATCGTTCCTGAACAACTCATGTGTGTTTACACATATACTTACTCTGAGTAAGATCGTAGAACATACACATGTCCAAACATGGTTTGGAAGGGATGGATGATGGATACATGTAACACGTCACACGTCACCTTTCCATTTCTGCCACTGGTGCCGAATTCATATACTTTAACAGGAGGGAGAAGGGTGAAACGGAGAGAGAAGAATTCAATTCAAGGAGATCTCGCTTTTTTATCTAAGTTTCTTTTTTTTGTGTGTGTGTGAAGCGGGGCGTCGTTATCATGACGTCATACCATTCATTGACGATAGAAGAGAATTCACATACCTCACTTGATAACTGTGAGTTGGTTCCTTCCATATTATCGAGTAGTCTTTATACACTCCAGTGTGGTACATTTGAATACATATTGGCTTCATTGGCCATCTCGGTTGGTATGGCTGTACCTATACCGACTTGTCCGACCTGACAACTTCTGCCAAATAGCCACGGGCCATTAAATGCCCAACACGTCTCTCGATCGTAGCGTCTTCCGCCTTCTACAAGACCTCGACATGCCAGACTTCAGTCCCGGAGATGATTTGAACGACCAAGATCTCGCTACAGTACTTTGAATCACAAGTAATGCAGTAAATGTGTCCACGTCTTTCGTCATACCAATGTATACCCTCAAACAAGACGTCTTCCCGATTTCTTGTACAGCTCGAAGAAAGCTGTTTGATTCATCAGTCAATATCAGCAGTTGTCTGAATGCAGCACGTGAAGTACGTACACAAAGAATTGTCCTCCTCCAAGCGATATAAGCTCTAAGTCTTGAGGTCTATGTGACTCAACGTTTTGAGAGACATCACTCATTGGAAAGCTCAATCACTAACAAACATCAACAGAGCTCTGGTATGATCCCAAAAGGTTAACAAGATGGCTTGAATTGGAGGTGCACCTATACAGCCCTACAAACGCATACCTTGTCCTAGCCAGGTTTCGAATCAAAGCGTAACGTGTCCTGCCATTTGGAACTATCCCTCTGCATTGAGCCAAGCCAAGCCATACAGATTGATCCCTCATCAGTCTTTTTCAAAAGAACAATGAGGTTGATGACGATCTGTTGACAAGACCACTCAGAAGGGATGTTCAATGCACACAAGTTTCATTCAACTACGTCGTAGATACTAGAAGACCATGATATGAGATGCCATTAAATAGTTATATTACCAAAAATCCCAGTCCAGTCGTTTCACACCATCCCAATTTAGCTCAAGTCCTGGGAAAGGGAACTCCTCAAAGGACGAGCATCAAAAAGACAACGGTGGAAACAAACAGGGAATGGACTTTGAAAGAGTCAAGGCCAGAGGACCGAGGTCCATGATCTGAAAATTCCGTAACTTACCTAGCCAACACAAAATCACAACCTGAGAAGCCATCACGAAGAACTGTTGAAGCCGTCTCTCGTAGTGGACTTAGCGAAATTGTTGAAAAAGTAGCTGGACTCGGACAGGAGAATGGAGAATGATGATATCATGGCCCTGGATAAGCCACAACACACGAAAATACTTAGACAGTTCTGGAACTTCTGTGTCAAGTTATTCAGTTCTAAGAAGGCACGCAGTATAACAATCAGCTCAGATACGTCCATCAGAAGTAACCCGAAGATTGAACAGGCCATATGATTCCAGAGTCTGCGCCTTGTCATAACTCAACGCTCAACAATATCTACGGATTCATGATTCATAATTCATATCCTCAGACTTCAGTCTTCAGTGCTCACAAGATACACCAATTGTATAGCATTGCAGTTGGTCCAGCAGCCATTTTTGTAGAGTCCTGTTGGTGAAAATTCTAGCCCTTTCCTCCCGACTGCAATTCATTTTGCGCGACTTCGCTATAGCCATTGGCGCGTCCAAATCCGCAGCGAATCGAGATATTGGGACCACGGGTCACGGGTGAACACTTTTAAGTTTTAACCGATTCAAGACAGTTTCAGTGAGGGATAATATACGGAAAAGGCAGTGCGAACTAATGGAAACTGCATTTCACAACTTTGAACAATATAGCCCTTATCTAAACTGAAAACTTCAGACGTTCGGTTGAATACCAACTCCTCCGCTTATCTCCGCTGCTGGGCTTTTCTATTTACCACCAATCGCGATTCTCCGAGTGGAGGGCATCGCTTTTGGCCTCTTCACCATCTTGCAGGCAAGGTACTGAGATCATTGGACCTAGTATGATAAGATAGTAGTGTAGTTAATAGCTATAAGCTGTATGATATTGTTCATCTGCCGGCCAGATCAAGTCCTAACATTGAACAGTCATGGGCTTCTGTACGTATCAGCTCACACACCTCTAGCAGATGTCGAACAGAAAACCATGGCAGTTATGGATATAGAAGGGGCCATTATTCCCACTATGTCCAACCTTCAACCAATAACACTCCCGTAAATGCAGATTAGTATAGACCATCAATCATGTCTTTGATCAACTCACTTACGGCATTGTCTAGTACAGTATTGTCATCAACACCAACCTTCACCATCCCACCAGATCTCGATCGAACAACTCAGACTTTGGAACCGGCTTACACTCCACTAGTAGACTACAATACCACCACAAACGAGCAAATATTTTCATCCACAGGTATTTGGCCCGATGATTCCAATGAAGGTTTTCAACGAAGCTTTATAAGACTCGCCAAGATCATCAAACTATTTGGGAATGAAGACCCATTCAAATTCTCATGGGATTTACTCCACAACGCTGGAGTATCAGGATACGAAAACCCATATTCTGAGAGTCAAGATACAGCATTGACACAACAAGAAGTGGATGAATTAAATACCCAGTATAAAGCCCAAGGTGCCACTACTCGTGAACAGTTCGTCACTGGTCAACTAGATTACTTCCAGAGTCGATATCAAAGTAGAGCTGATGGATTGTGTGAAGGTGTTATGTGGAGACCGTTCCAGAATATGGATGATCATTATAAATTGCCAATTAGGGATACTGGATTGTTGATGTTTGGTTGTAACCTGTATACGGGGATTGAAGCGATGGTTGGGTTCCAGAGTTATGTGATGTCACAGTTGTTGAAGGACTCTGAGACCACGGGAGAAGTATTGAGGGCATTGTTTGAGATGAACCTGACTGAGAAGACTCTAGAAGGCGTGAGATTGAAAGAAGGGAAGGGGAGTACCTTTGGTAACATTCCGCTAAACAGATTCTTCACTGTGGGACCAGGTGTTCATGCTTAGTTGAACTTCCAATTGGTATACCGTGATGACATCTCCAACCAGTTCAGTCTCAATGCTCTTGAGAAACAAGGCTACGTTGCAGCAGTGGGAGGTAAAGCCAACTATTTGATCCCTGGGGATGCCGATCAGAAGAACATTGACCCCAACCACGTGAAGAAGATCCGTGCTTTGGAACACAACTTCGTCTTAGCGACACACAAGTCAGGATACACCACACTCTTTGCCGCTCCCGGCGCCTCAATCAACGAAGTGATGAGAAGAGTCCAGTCTTCCAAGACTGATACACTAAACATCAGACAGATGTTCTTCACCGAGAAGCCATTGTACTCATACTCTCTTGTGCATTACGAGTATACACCAACACCTTATGACGATAAGATGGAGACCGAGTTGGACAGAGAAGCATATGAGATGGCTTATGCCAGATACTTGGAGGAACAACGTCAGTTGCAACACAACTTGAAAGGTCCAATCACTTTGAAATAGCCAAAACCAAAGATGAGAACAATCATTGGGGTGTTTATTGAGAACTTCATGCCATCGGTGATCAACAGTATTATCACTTTGGCGAGGAGATGTGGTTCTACGATGTACACTGAAAAGTCTGTGTTGGAGTCTGAATGGTTCATGGGTGGGTTTGGGCCAATACAGAGGGAGTGTAAGTCTCTATACACGTTGAAGAGAGAGGATAATATGCCGTTAAATGGTAAGCCGTACGGGGTTGGTGGGATTATAGAGTGAGTGCAAGGGGGTAAGTAGGACTTTGATACTCCTCTTTCATGGTGAGTGTATAGACTTTACTGAAAAGCATATATACAAGTGATTTGAATCAGTAAGTTGGTAAGTAGCCAGTACCATACATCAGCCATCAAGATAAAGCTGAATCCAATGAGAACTAGGAGCCATTGACACATCCCGGGGTTCCGGGGTAGTATCTGCCAATTTCTGCACGGGCCGCAAAGCTGAACAGCAGTGGAAAAGCTGCAAATGGTTTTTGTATGTATACCAACACCTAACTCTAGTTTATGTTATACGAAGCCAGGAGCCGGTAACGCTTCCTTGAATTGGAAGGTATCGGTATGGTGTCACTCCGGCGTTCAGACTCCTAAGGGGTGGTATATTGAACGTTTTGATTCTAGAGAATGGTGGAAATCTAACCGGAATGTTACCAGTTATGGTATGTTGAATCTCCATGCAATAACTGAAAAACTTATTGGACTACAGTACTAATCACAAATGAAGAACATCATGATGTAACACGTTATGGCTGTACTCATGCGTGCAATGTGTTCCGATCCTTACCATGGCTCAAATTGATGATTGATCCTGCATGATTTGCTGACTTCTACGGCACATCATTTGCAACTATCATCAAGCTGCCCTAGAGACGAACACATACCACCACTACCAGGCATCCTTCACCAATGAACTCCAGTCATGAAGACAGAAATCCCTCTCCTGTTTACATTGGACCCAACGAGGTTGATTGAAGTCTGATGATCATGGGTTTAGTGATGGATGTTTGGGAATACACATACTCAACTACGATCGAATTCCTCTGTAGTCTCTATGAATCTGAATACTAGGGAGGGTTTGCAAATTGTTGTATAGTCATCGATCAAGTATAACACCCCTTTATGTCTCATACCAAGATGCTCAAATCCCCAAGCAGAGACAAGCTGATTGGCGTGCACTTTGAGGTGTTTGGCATGAACTGAAACTGCTATACGATGAGCACAACGTACATGAGCATAATGTCCTTGAAAGTTTGTAGCATACTCCAGTACGTTCTCCAAATCAATAGATACGGTTCTGTCGATCACGCTTTTAAACAGTCATATAGGCACGAAAGCGGTCATGTGTTGTGGATTTAGAGCCTCACAAACATTCGACCAGTGGTAGGGACATTACGTATAAAGCCTTGATTCTGAGACGTCTGATAGCTCCACACAGTACACTATCACTATTGCTGCTGTGATGCACGATTCCGATTCACGCTAATCGATGCAAGATTAGACGATGTCGGCTGTAATCCATTCTAGCTGATGGTCAAGTACATCACAGAGAAATAGGATTCATCGCACATCATCCACTTCATCTGTTCGCGAATTGAGCCGGGGTATGTCATCAAGTTATCGACACTAGCGGAGATGGCAGTTTTTCGGTGCCCTTCTCGAATGACGTCATCTTGATCAGGAAGCAGAAAATCTAGTATGTTTGAGGGGTTTCACTGTTCAGTAGAACTCACTGGACAGAAAAGAGGAGAAACAAGAAGATATAAAAGGCCAATTCACATGTATCTACTCACACTGACTTTTCGGTCGGCGTCATAATCATTTGCCATTATACACCAAAACCTGAGAACATCATGTCCATCGACTACGTCTGCAGTAGTAAGCTCCCCGAGGAGGTGGTCCTCTATATCCTACGTTACGTGACAAATGACACATTGATAAGCTTCCTTGAAGCTTACCCCCATCTAATCAACAAGACAATCCTTGTTACAGATCACGAGATGCCCTGTACAATCCTGTTCCATTTAAAGATTCCTCATGGTGTCACACTTAAACGGAGAGTTCTGAGGCCAGTAGTGACAGATCAAAAGGATGCATCTGTTCGGAGGAAGGACCATGCAAAGTGGGTCACACAACATTACCCCGGTCAAGGAAAGTATAAGGACATTCCACTATACGAACCTGAAAAAGACAAGGAACCCATTCGAATCTTTGAACTCATTGCCGGTACATATCGTCGATTTGAGACTTATAAGATAGGCTTAGATGATCCGTCGAAAGAGGCGTTTCTCGCTAAACATCGAAGATTACTTAATGAAGCTGGTTTATCGGATACATATGATGGGAATGTCTTGAGAAACAGTCTCACATACATATTTTTCACCTACTCGCATCTAAGTGATGAGCTTCTCTCAATCCAGGGAGAGTACTGGGCCGCAGACCAGACATTGTGGAATTGGTTCACCACTGTTGGGCCCTTGGCGAATTGTCATTTCAAGGTTGGTCCACCGAATTTATATGGCCAGAAGGGGGGAATATGCCTTAACAATAAGAAATTGCGAGAATATTCGACAGCTTACAGACTACTACGGGCAAAAACTAGACGCGCACTTAACTTCAAGCTGCCAATACACCTGAACTGTTCAAGATTTACTTTCCATCTTCATTCCGTGAAAGTCGACAAAATCTATGAAATCCGTGATCTTCACCTCCCTGAAACTGTGAGGACATTATGCATTGAGTTGACGAGGAAGAAGATCGCTATCGGTGAAGATGGGGATAGACCCTTCCTTTCAAACATCTCAGCACCTGGAATCATACAGCTGGTCATACATTATCCAGCAGGAGCGTTCCCCAAGCTCGAGAAACTTGAAAAGCTGACTACCTCCAACTATATTCGCCATCTTAGATATTCTGCAACACATCTAGAAATTGCAGATTTCGAGGCTCTCTCCATGGCACAATGTAAACCAGATGAGATTGGCGCTATTGCATCATCGACTACACCTGGTGTGTACCATCACCTTAGTGAGGACTTCATTGAGAGCTTAGATCTGTCATTTATATCAGGATACCATACGGTCAAATTCTATGGAACCGCGGCCTCCGTCTTGAGAGCTATTAACTTTCGTCATGTGAAGAGAGTACACTGGGAGATCACCAACTGGGACTACCAGGATGAAGATGGATGGATTACCGATTTGAGTGCTTCAAATGGAGTCATCAATCGGGATTGCGAGTCAAGTAGGGTGAAGTACATTACTATTGTAGCTAGGGTACCAAACATCGTTATACCGGGGTTCCAATTCGAGCCACACGTCTTGAGGGATCTGAGTATTTCACTGGTGGCTGAGAACGTACGGTTGTGGAGATTTTGGGAATGTTTGAGAAATCAATTCCATCATGAATAGTACGTGCTGGGACGTAACAGATTTTGGTTCTACGCAGTCTGTCTGGTGGTTCATCGCGGTCACAGTGATGAATACATTGAGAGGGAGCGCAACTCTTTCAAGCATGCACTACCAAAGAAGCCAAGATGGGCACCCTATCCATTCAATCGCCTAGGAGTCGTGGTAGGGTTTGATTCTCCAGGAGCTGATATATACCGTGAGTTGTACCTGGATTGAGATATATATCATAAACCAATTATGACGAGTCACGAGTGTATTGACAACGTACCAGGTACCAGGTGCTACGAAACTAATACCTCCAAATATCAGCCATCGCCTTGCCAACGTCAAGGATATCTGCTTCAGTGTCACACAACCAGTCAGTACGTACATAAGATAGAACAATCGATACGCCAACCAGTATAGCGTTGGGTACAAAGGGCATTATATCGTGGTTTGTTCCATCTTGGTATGCGTGAGGCGTGAGGCGTCAGCACTTAGGTAGTACGTAGTATCAGGCACTGTTGCCTGAAGTGGACTTACAATGGCGTCAATTTGTAGTAAGCTTCTCTGTTCTTTCAGGTTGTGTACTCATCTGGTCCGATGCCCATTTACAGCGTCCATGATGCCAATCAGCTTGTCTCTAGTTTGGGATTTGAGCTTGGTTGATGCAACGGGCCAAGATGGGGATATCATTGGATCAGTATAACTGTATAAGCAGTTATAATTTGGAGAACTTCCCCCATAGAACTTGTAGGCAATATGGATGCTACGATTGATTCATATCGAGTTGATTGAATTCGTATATTCCCAAACATCCATCACTTTAAACCCGCTATCATCAGACTTCAATCAACCTCACTGGATCCATGTTGGACAGTAGAGGGATAACTGTCTTCATGTTTGGTGTTCATTGGTGAAGGACACATTGTTAGGCGTGTAATTGATGGCAGATAGGCATGAATGTGATTGCAAATCGGAACCCCTAGAATCGAGCCAGTTCGGTCTTTCCACATATGAACCATCATTATCTGGCTCAATTGTTAAGCTGTTTGACACAAAACAAAGCGATAGTGAGTAATATACAAGCGTCTCAAACTCAGAGTCAGTTTGCTGTGATTGACAACTACCCCATTTTTTTCCGTAGAAACTGTAGATGTAGTTAGCGGTGTTTGGTCTGAGAGCCAGAGGTTGCTCACTGGTGTTCACTGACGTAAATCTCTACTTACTATAGAGTTTTCGCCAGAACCCAGAACACGAAAAACGACTGGAGATTTCATGCAACCATTGTTAACCAAAGAAAGCAAAAGTCTAACGACTTGATGGCTGAATGAGAATTAGATGAAAGAAAAGGATGAAAAGCATCGATGGTCTCTGCGATCATGTCGACGCGTATCGTGAAGATTCCAGTTGACCCGCCCTGAAAATGGCAGATATTACCCCACGCCTTTTCTCCGCGAAGAAGAGAGATAAGGAATCACACCCCATCTTACAACCTACTCAACACACTCCTACTACTCTCTAATTGTTAATGTAAGGTTGGTAAATCCTACCAGTGACTCTGAGCTCTCGAGTGTCAATTAACTTGGTTGTGTTCAACTCCGACTTCTGGGGTTGTGAAGTCTCCATCTGAACCCGCACTGGTTTTCTACCAATATGAGGACTAGGATGCCGGGTTTTGTCGATAGCTTGTTCGCTATCGAACTATCCATCTAAGTGTGGTCAGGCTCATTCAGACGATATATCAATGACCAGTTACGTGGAACCTGATTCTAACAACTGAAGTGTGATCCATGTCTGTCGTTTGAGCATCCCCATTTCCACACCACTCACACATATAACAGTCTTGAAGTTCTCCAATGCACCACGTCGTCCAGTCTGATCAATATGTCTCCTTTAGTGAGGTTTGAAGGGTTGGAGTAACAGGTTACAATGGAGATCTCTGAGTTCTGTTTATAAAAGTCTCAACTCTGAAGTCGAAGACGTTCAATTGTAGCTCTTTCTTGTAGAGGTGCATGCTACGGAGATATCAATGGCTGACCACTCGAGGAGTATTCACGGTGGTATGACAGAGGATCCATTATAAGTAAGAAGCCCGTGACCGAACGTAAGAGTACTCCCATTGAAACTGTGTGTGAAATTGTGTATTGAAGCGGACATCCAACTCTGCAATCCTAGCACTCGACATCAATCGACCTCACGTTCGAGAACAAGATGTGGGATATCAGTCATGACTGGGGATAACATATGAGAAGACGTAAGCAATGCTCAGAAGTGGTTTCTAGCCATCCTTGTTCAACTCGACTGAATTGTACTGAAGTACTGTATACTCCATTCACGATCTCAGTCGTCAGACACAGAAGATGAAGCCGAAGGACCACTTGTGGGTGCAAAATGGATCAAAAGCAAATGTTATGGTGCTGATTCAATTAAATTCATTCAATGAGGCGTGAGCTCTGTTGTTCCTCAAGCTAACGATTTATGAAGGGGTCTTGACGTGGAAGAGTAATAATTGGTAGTGTTGGACGTGTCATCCATAAGGTAACGAAAAAAAAAAAAAAAAAAAAAAAAAAACTTTCCTCGTACGGTGTACCTCACGTTCCCGTGTCGTCCGGCTCGCAGCCGGTGTTCCCTCCCCCCTTAAACAATTAACAGGAACGGGTGACATCAACGAAACACAATAGACATTGTTTCACCTTCTACAAACATCAATGGCAGACAACGTGATCTCGAATAGGTGTCTCTCAAGACTCATCAACCAACTGGTTATGGTTTTCCAATCGAGTGGTTACACAAGCGCCGTCACGGAGGCTAGTGGCAGTGCGGATGGGGATGATGGTGCTGGCCGTATGGAGGAAAACGATCGACTACCAGAGGAAGATGCTCAGACACTGCGCACTATGTGGACCTCCTTACAGAACTCTACCCAATAGTTCATGGAGGAAGTGCTTGCTGTTGAAGTTTCCAGAGTGATCATTCCCGTTCTTCAAGAGAACCACATTCTATGGAGGGCTCCAGGAGCTGCAGTGGATATCCGCTCACAGGTCACTGTAAGAGACTACATGAACCAACTGATCGCCAAGATTGACTCTGGTGTACTCCGCGCGGAACTTCGTCTTGCTGTCCAGAGTATCCATCCACATGGGAGATCTCAGGTTGCTCTTTCCGTCGCCCAGTTGATCGAGCAATGGACCACCGTGTTGGTGATTCTCGAGGCCAATGGTTTTGACTTCTTCACCCGGTGGGGAGTCGGATACCACTCGAGTCTCGCCTTCACGAGCTTGCGTGATCTCATCAGAGATCATGCACGGTTCATTGTAACTCTGGAATCAGCACCTGGTACCAACATGTTGGAGTCTCTGTCTCCTCGCTACTTGAACGCGGACCTTGAGCATCTTCGCTCTTTGGGTCCAGGTCAGAGAGCAACTGAGGCTGCTGAGATTTTGTACCGTGTTTTGACGTTTTGACTGATCGTGGTTTCCATGCAGGCTACAGAACTACGAACGGACATGCGTGAAACTACGAGGCCCAAGATTTCTGACTCCGAGCTCTGAGTACTCATGGTAAGAAATCAGTCACTGTTCTCTTTTTATCTTCCTTTCTTTTTTCTTCCTTCCGAAATATCTGATACCTGATACTTGAGTTCATCATGTAGCTGTATCGTCTAATTATATCACTTAATAAACTTCAAACTTTATTTTCAGTCCCTTTTTCTTGATTACCTTGAGGCTTGCAGTCGTTAAGTGTACGGCAGGAGTTCGCCGATGCCCTCAACATTTCCAAATTCAACTCATTGCAGTCACAAGTACTCCATGCCGTCTACA
>JAKVQR010000379.1:0-16499 GCA_030462915.1 Petasospora meyerae
TACAGACTAGCGATAAGATTGCGCTTTGATACCCGCCTTACATCATGCTGTAACGCTTCCACAACGTCTTACAATGAAGCACTCCAAAGACAACTTTTCATATAAATACATATATGTGTATAACTTAATATCAACGCTAGTGATCTATAAATACTTATTTACATGGCAAAGGACTCATCATACAGATCAACTCTGACCTTGGCCGTCTTGACAACGCTGCTCACTGATTCTCTCACTTCATCAACAAACTCGATAGGACCACTTGTGACGAATGTGGTGGATCCCAAGAGCTCGGTCTGTGTTACAAGCTCTCTTGGGTCTGGTCTCTTACCCAAGTACTCGAATGTAGTGTTTCCTTGAGAGCTGATCAGTGCAGAAGAGTCCTCATTAGAGCTTCCACAACAAGCGTGCTCGTCTTTCTTCTCCGAGTCACTGTTCTGTTCTGTAGAGGCTCTTGAACTGGAGGCTTCATTCTCTCTAGTGACGATAACATGCACCTGAACACCGTTGGCAGACAAGTAGTCCATATCCTCTTTGAACAAGCTGTAGTAGTGATGACTCTTCACAACCCAGATGAACTTTACAAGAGTGTGTTTGCTCTTCTTTTGGTTGGACTCAATGATGGACATGGCCTGTGAATAGCAAGGTGTGAAACCGACACCGGCACTGATGAAGACGTACTGGTCGTGCGATTTTAATGGAATTGGTGCACCGTATGGACCTTCTGCAAGCACGTTGACGAGCATAGACTTCTTCTCACTGTCAACTTTGTTCAACTGCTGCATCAACTTCTTGGTGATGCCCTTGTGGGTCTTGATCACGATGGCATAACAGTTCTCTTCACCAGCACGCTTAGACTTGAACACCGAGAATGGATGAGATTGGAAGAATCTGAGGTTCACATTGAGGAAGTAGTAGAAGTAGTAAGCACCGGAGAAATAAGTACTGTCCTTCGGTTTCTCCACAACGACTCTGATCAAATCGTCATCCAACTTGGTGATCTTGGCGGTCTTTGCACCACCGTTGGCCAACACAGATAAGAATCTGACAATACGGTCGTAACACCAGATAGCGATACTTGCGTACAGCCACTGCATCCAACCCAATGTGTTACAGTGGTACCACATGGTCAAGAGCAACATAGCACCGAATGCCTAGTGGAAGAAGAGGAACACCTCATAGGTCAATTCTCTCCAGAAAGCAGAGGCAAAGAACAGCATCACAAAGCAAACCACGGTACCTGCAATACCCCACTGCCAGTAAGCATCCATGGCCCAAACTGCATAGTCACCTTCTCTGATAGTGTAGTCAGTCCACACAGCACTGTGGATCAGGGCGTTGATGGACATACCCCAAGCACACCACTTGTGGTAAGTCAAGAAGGTTTGAAGCGAGGAACCGGTAAGCTTGATGAATGGGTTATTTCTGATACCAAAGAAGAATGTAGGTGGAATCAATGCAAAGGAACACAAGGCTGTACGATAACCGATCAGGTCAAGTAGCTGCCAGATGTGGCCATTCATGTAGGCATTTGGCAATTCAATGGTGTAACCGGTTGTACAAGCCAGCACCGTGTAAACAGTGAAGAAGAAAAGAACAAAACTCTCAAACGAACGTGGAATGTGGATAGGGATGAAGTTGAAAAGACGAACGTAAGATTTGCCGTGGAAAGTGTTTGGCAAAGTAATGTTGGATCTGATCTTCTGGATGATTGGAGAGGTGAACTTGGAGGCAGAAGCACCAGTGTACTTCACAATGAAGTGGTTGGAGAAGTTCAGGATAGTACCACACATGATGACAAAGGTCCAGAAGAAGATGTATCCCCACTGGTAAGCCTGGGATCTGATAACTTGTGCGTAGATGTGGTTGAACGACTTGGAGTAGTAACCGTAGGAGGTCTCATTGACACGGATTGGGTGTGTGAGAGGAACCGAGACGTTGACCTTGTACATGTCCTCGTATCTTGGATCCTCCAAGAAGTGTGTTGCGTTCTCCTGGTAGAACTTGAGCACGTCAATAGGCCACATGATGTGACCCTTTGAAAGACATCTTCCTTGCAAATGCTTGTAAGCGTGGTCAACGAACTCTCTGGACTTGTTTACACCTTTGGCTTCGAAACAGTTTGTGAGGGATCCGATCCAGTCAATGTTGGCACAACGACATCCGTATGCAGTGGCACCCTGGGAAGTGGAGTTACACCCCCAGTCGTAGTCCTTCATGGTGTAAATACAGTTTGTAGCGAGGATCGAGTCGATAATGACAAGCGACTGAACAGCGACGGGCAACAGCAGCAATAACAGCGAAGGCCTCATGATTAGTGTTGTTGTGTGATATAATGATATTCAGGGTCCTTGGTACATCGGAAAGGGTTCTTCAGCTAACAAAGAAGGGTCCGACGTGGGTCCTTTTGCTATATAAATGGGTGGTTCGGTACCACCAAATTTATTTGCTCACCTGCATATCACCAGCCCAGATCTCGGTGGTTGCACAGGAATCTAGGAAAGTGAGCAATTTATTGGGCTTGGAGATCGATAAAAGGTATTGAACTATTGGACGGATTATATTGCTCACTCAGATACGAGCAGACTGTTGGTTATTCACTGCTTTTTAGTGGCTGTACTTCCCTAACGGTGTCATGTTGATGGTGCTCAAATCCCTCCCGGTGACTCGGCAACTGATCGGGCGGTGATAACAGCTCGACCCTAGGGCTTCGGAGTGGAGCAGCTCTTCGGGTATAGGCCATGTTGCTGAGACAACCGGTTAACTGCGGGTCTGTGCGCCAGAAATTTTAACCTCTTCTCACAATGAACGTACGTACTCCAGTGTTTTTCAAGAGAACAGAAAACCTCCATACTTCTACTCAACTTATCAATGAAGGTGGTTGCTCTTGTATCAGGAGGCAAAGATTCATGCTTCAACATTCTCCACTGTCTTGCGCAGGGCCATGAACTTGTCGCTCTTGCAAACTTGAGACCCAAAGACCACTCGGTGCAGGAACTTGATAGTTTCATGTTTCAAACTGTGGGCCACGATGCCCTGGAGTTCTTTGAAGAGTGCATAGGTGTTCCAATGTATCGTGGAGATATCACTGGTACCTCGAAAAACCAACATTTGGACTACAAACGCACAGAACAGGACGAGATCGAGGACCTCTTCGCCTTGTTGCAGAAAGTGAAGACACACCATCCGGAAGTTGATGCCGTCTCTGTTGGTGCCATCCTGTCATCATATCAAAGAACAAGAGTCGAAGATGTCTGCAATAGACTGGGACTCACATCATTGGCATTCCTGTGGCAGAGAGATCAGCTCGAACTGATGACGGAGATGGTGGAGTCCGCCATGGATGCACGTCTTATCAAAGTGGCAGCTGTTGGCCTCAACGAGTCTCATCTCGGAAAGAGTTTGAAAGAGATGTATCCGACAATGCTCAGACTCAATCAAAGATTCGATGTGCACATTTGTGGTGAAGGAGGCGAGTTTGAAAGTCTTGTGTTGGATGCTCCGTTCTTTGTGAAGAAGCTGGAGATTGTGGAGTCGGAGAGTGTGGTGTCAAATGATGGAGTTGCATTCCTCAAACCAATTGTGAAAGTGTCAGAGAAGTCCATTGAAGTTGATGGTGAGTTCTTCAGTGTGCACGAGAAAGATGTCGACTGGTCTAAATTCCTACCCCAGAGATCGGGCCTTCTACTGCCTCAGTTTGATGAGGCGTACCAGTCATTATCCACCAGATTCAATAACACAGATGGCACTACTACAGGGGAAACGATACTGCCAGAGTTCCAAGCTGGTGCCCAAAAGTCAATCAAACGCATTGGAAACAAGCTCTTCGTTTCCAATATCACAAGTTCTGGTACCGACGTTGTGGATCAGACATTGGATGTCTTTGCTCAACTAGCCACAACACTACAAGAGTACGACATCGACAGCTCACACATTCAACATTCAACTCTACTGATCAAGTCTATGGCCAACTTCGCCAAAATTAACTCCATCTACGTTCAGTCATTCACGGATCCTTTACCACCTTCACGAGTTTGCGTACAGACAATACTTCCAGACGATTGTGAGTTACAGCTATCAGTTGTGGCATTGATCGACTCCTCCAAGAAAACAGGTCTACATGTGCAAGGGCGCAGTTACTGGGCACCTGCAAACATTGGACCATACTCCCAAACCATCATTGATGAAAACTTGACAGCATCGTTGAGTGGTCAGATCCCATTGGTGCCTGCATCTATGGCCTTGAGTCAAGAATCTGGACTGTACAATGCCTTGCTTTCATTACAGCATTTGGACAATGTGAAGAAAGTGGTTGGTTGTACGAACCAGCTCTCGGCTGTGTCATTTATCAAGTCGTCAGAGATGGTTGATGTCGTGAGCACAGTATGGGAAAAGTACAGTGAGATGGAAAACGGAGGAGAAACACATCAAAACGCGCTATTGATTGTACAAGTCCAGGAGTTACCAAGAGGCGCTGATGCAGAGTGGGGTGGATTGGCGTTTAAGAAGTTAACATCTCTTTACGACGACGACGACGATGATGAAGAAGTGCTCAGTGAAGCTTTGAGTTCAACGTTGACTTTGCAAAAATCATACTACAACGGCAAGAATGGTGATATTGTCATCAATTTGGCACTGTCCAAAGAGGAGTTCGATGATTTCAAGTTTGATGAGAAACTCCATTACACGGTGTACGGAACCCCTGATGTCATTGGTTGTGTTGATCCTTCAGTCTCAGTTGATTATGTCCCAGTGGTTGGCGTTTGGAATTATTCAGGAGAGAAAAAGCATGTGGGTATCGTGGCACGTGGATTCAAGTAAATAGTCTGATAGTCGACTAGATATTGGTACATTTAAGTATGGATTGTATTGTAGGGAAGAGCTAACCTCTATGGGTGTGGTAAACTGAAGCCCTAATATGGTCACGTGACTTTATACAGAGTAGGGCTTGCGTTCTATGCGCTGCTACGGTTACGCCGCTAGATACGAAACACCCAAACACCACATGCACGCCTGATTGCTCGCAAGCGCAGAGAGCCTTCCAGTTGTAGGGGGACTCGCGACGCTGGATAGCGCATGGTAAATTTTTCGCTGTGGAGAAAACGCTGGAAAATCGCGGGGGCTCTTAACGCAGTTTAGTAGCGCGTCTGTTCACGCCCGCGAAACTCACGGGAAAAGGGCACCACATCACAACAACTTTGAGCACTGAAGGCTGGCAATGTCTTGCATAGAGCTTGCTTTCTTAGATCTCCAAGTCTAACCAACTCCACCCCTTTTCACCTTCCCAAAACACATACACAAATGTCCGCTACACAGGCTCCAAAGTGGTACCCAGCTGAGGATCTCCCAGTCCCAAAGAAGACCAGAAAGACACAGCGCCCACAGAAGCTCAGAGCCTCTTTGGTTCCAGGTACCGTCTTGATCCTCCTTGCCGGTCGTTTCAGAGGTAAGAGAGTCGTCTACTTGAAGAACCTCGAGGACAACACCCTTTTGGTCTCCGGTCCATTCAAGGTCAACGGTGTCCCACTCAGAAGAGTCAACGCCAGATACGTCATTGCCACCTCCACCAAGGTTGACGTTTCCTCTGTGGACGTTGCCAAGTTCAACGTTGCCTACTTCGCCCGTGAGAAGTCTGCTAAGAAGTCTAAGTCTGAGGCGGAGTTCTTTGGCGAGGAGCAGCCAAAGAAGGAGATCAAGGAGGAGAGAATTGCCGACCAGAAGAACGTCGACAAGCAGTTGATTGCTGAGATCAAGAAGACCCCATTGTTGAAGGAGTACCTTGCTGCCTCCTTCTCCTTGAAGTCTGGTGACAGACCACACCTCATGAAGTTCTGAAGTGCTACGGTGCTTCGACTACGCTATCACTGTGGAGACTCCCTCCAAGTGAGCTCTGCAAGTGGGAACCCAACACACTGGAAAAAGCAACTACAACAACAAAAGGCGGAACAACACGCAGGTAATGGTCATTTATGTATATCTAGGAAGTTTTTCATTTTCATCGTTTTATAAAAAAACACAAAAAAATGTTATAAAGAAAGCTGGTATATCATGTTGTAGAATCTTGGAGAATGTGAGTGTTGAGGCAGGCCGCAGTTGGCGCATTGCAGGGAGGGTAACCCTCGCGCCAATTTCTGGCGGGGTTTTAAAAAAAAGGGGACCAGCTGCTGTTTCGTTTACGTACTCAGTATTAAAGACTCAGACGAGAGAAGCCAACAGCTTCACATATTGGACTGCTCAGTTTAACAAAAGAATGTCAGAAGTCGACGAATGGAAACTGAGCGAAAAGGAGGAGACCGAAGCCCGTGAAGTTCTCGCACTCAGAGACAATGCGTTGAAGACGTGCTCCCCGAACCTGGCGAAGCGACTGGAGATTGAGAACCGTGTACGCCAAAACTACGATGCCAACTGTGATTACAAGAAGCATATACGTAATGGCCGGTACGATTTGATACCGAAGAAGCTACGCGGTTGTCTCTTCACAATGCCGAGCCAGATGGAGAGTGCTTACTACGACGCGTACAAGCCTCGAGCTGAACGAGACGATTCGAGTAGGAAGCATCCTTCTAGCAGGAATACCAGCAATGGAGGTCCTTCGAGTGACGCTTTCTACGACGATCAGAGGAAACCCGTATAGCAGGGGTCTTGGGTTTCACCGTCCCCTGTGCCTCCCTAGGGGCTACCTCCCGTTCCAAACGTTCCATTACAACAGGGCACTCCAACAGCATGGATGGGTAGTTGGACACCGACTCCAGAAATGTTTGATCCTTCCAGGATGACGGCGTACCAGTTCCAACAGATCTTGCAGTATCAACAGCAAATGCAACAGTCGATGTACCCTAATCAGCAGTGGGCCACACCTACTCACCAACGGCCAGATACTGCATAGAATAACGATCCCAACTACTGATGCAACCCCGGTCTTCGGACACTAGAACGAGAGAAGGACTACTGAATATAACGAATCTAAGGATGATCTAAACCAGATGATGTAGCGTATTGAATACGATATGCGGACTCACTTGAACAGCTTCTTGAGACGCTCACGTCTACCAGGTTTGGATCCCTGAGACTCTGGCGTGCTTCTTCCAGAGTTCATCGACACAGCGCTGGTGGAATGGGTCAAACCATGATGATGCTGATTTGCGTTGGATGTAGGTGTTTGCTTCACTGGTTGCTTCTTGTCCTCTCTCTTCAACAAATATGCTGGTGGCTGTCTGTTAGGAACTTCTTGATCCACTTTCAGTCTCAACTCAGCTCTTGGCGTTGTTAGGTTCTGCACATAGTCGAGGAAACGAGAAGGTGAGAGCCACTCATCACCTCCCACAATGACATCTTTGTTCAGCGTTGTAGAGAGCTCGTACGCAACACGTGCTTCCGAAGCCGTCATACCTCCAGCGACGAAGTAGAAGATCCTCTGTCTTGGAGCTTGGAAGGCTTTACCCCAAGTAGCTTTGTGCTTAGGGTTTCTCAGTGAGGATGTTGTGTTTGAAGTGATATCCACGCTTTCATCAAGTGGTTTGTCCTTCACATAAGGGAACGTGACGTCGTCCAATGAATTTTCTGCCACTCTGGAGACAACGGAATGCATAGCTGGTCTAAATCTGGATGTGTTGAAGACTTCTCCAGGGTAAGAGTCGTGGAGTGTCTCTCTCTTGAACACCGACTTCTGTTTGAGATCTGATTTGATGAGTGGGAAGCCGATGTGCTCAAAGTTTCTGATGTACTTGAGCTGCTTGCCAATCTCATGAGGCGACAAGATGCCAATGAAGTTGAAGAGCTTGATGTAGTCCTTTTCAATGAGACCACCTCTGTAGAGACCATATAGAACTATGGTTCTGATCTTCTCAGCTTGTGTGCGTTCAGGATCTGAAATGTGCTGTAAGAGTGAATCAGCAAGGTTCTTCACCTTCTCACCGTCAAGGTTGGTACCATCAAATGCAAGGTTCTGTTCATATTCAGCAAGTTCAAGGTGCTTGTCACCAATCTGGGTCCAGAGACTCTTTATCAACAAGTTGTGCATGTAAACCTTTGATCTCTCACTGTTGAACTCATCCTTCTGTGCATTGGCCTTGAGAAGTTTGAAGGCATCGTCCAACTTGGATCTATCAACCAGGATATCGTACTTGGTCTTGAACTCTTCAAACTTGGCCTCGAAATGCGTCTTCGCATCAGAGATGTGCATGTGTCTCATATCAACCCAGAATGAATCCTCTTCGTTCAAGTGACGGGTCTTCATCTCCTTCTCGCCCTTTTCATTCTCAGCCTCATATGTGTAAACGTTGTCATTGAAGTCTGATGATAGATCCAGTGCCATTGCCTGGTACGTGAACTCGTGCAACAGAGGAGCATATAAGTCCATCGTTCTATCCGTGATTATGAACACGGATCTCTGCCTTGTTGATGCAGGTGGGAACTCCTCGTGGGTTCTTGTATAGTTATCCAACTGGCCTTGAAACTCCTCGGCAATTAATTTGGGTAGCACAGAGGCACTAAAGTATCCATCATGCTTGTTGGGCTGGTAGTATCTGATCACTGGATATTCACCAGTCATAACACACAATGAGACAAGCGCATTGGCGATTTTGTTAACAGTCTTTGTGACTAGACCGAGACAATCAGGGTTGTAGAAGATCTCCAATGCCTGTGGGGTTCTTGTTGTGAAGACTTGGGATTCCTATGGTGAAAGTGTGCAGTTGAATTCTTGGAATGAAATGATGTTCTGTGACATTTGTGGATCGGATTTGATGAGGGACATTATCTCGCTGGTCATTCCTGGGAGGAAGAACAGGTGTGCACCTTTGTATCTCTTTGGAATGATTTGATAGTCCGTTAAGAGACACTTGACGGAGTAGTTTGAAGGCTCAAGAAGGTAGATGGCCTCCATAGCGGGGTAGCTGGTTCTTGGTTGATCGATTTTCTCAATGACTGTAAGCTGTTAGTAAGTGTTACCGCAAGTTGGATAAGCGATGGGATACATACCAGTCACAATCTTTTCCCTCAAAAGCTCATCCTTGGTCACAATCGAGAATATCAGCGCTTCTGTAGCATCATCCAGTACAAGAACACTGAGACCGTTAGAGGTCTTTACTGAGCGAAGAGCATCCAGAATGTCTATCCGAGAAGCATCGAACGTTAGTACTCTGTTATTGGCAGGCGATAGTGATGTAGCGGAGGCGGACCCCCGCATCTCCTCCCATGATTACTCACAGTTCCTCTGAAGATCCACAACCGACGTCATTGTGATCTAGATAGCTCAGTTCAGCAATGTCAATCGATTAAAGTCTTGGGATGTGATATGCTTCCTACTACACGATATGTTGGAGTTTCATACCTCTTGCCGATCCCCAAGATCGTTTACGCCGTTGGTACAGCCGCCAGTATACGTTGGTGTTCGGATGTTTGGTTACCGAGCGGACTGGATCCTCAGGCACATCTACGAGCCGGAAAGGCACATCTCACTTCGCTATATGTCCAGAGAGATGATATGGCCACTAGAACCATTCAAGACATATGTCATCGTTCCCATCCTGGACATATCGATTCGATGACATATAACACGGCATCTCACCAAGCTCGGTAATCGGCATAATATACCTGGGCGCTTTCGCGGGCGGAACGGAAGCCATATCGGGGGTCACGTCAAGTTATACTGACCGTTCTGTGTTTCGCTGACACAAATGCAAGGGCATATCGAAACGTTTGTACATCGAAGAAGGTATATTAAGGGGGACATATTGAATTGCTGGATCCGATCGATAACCAATTGAATCTCGAAATCAGACGACAACACTGGAACTTCTTTGCTATTCTATTGACATCTTTGAATAGTAAACAATTCTGACCATCAGAATAGTTGCAACGCTTCTTTGGTGAAACCCCACCCATCTGCTATTCCATACACTCCTCCATCTATCAAGGAACCCAGGATGTACGACAGACCACCAATGCCTCTCCCAGGTGAAGCTCAGGCTCAGCAACCACCCAAGTCTACAAGAGACAAGATCACCAACCTGGTCTCGAAGTTCAAAAATCTCAAGACACAGCTGGAACACAAAGCCACACCAGCAACACACTCGGCTCCACCACAGACACCACAGCGTCCACAACAGCAGGTCCTTCAGCAGCACACATCCGCATTCACAACGTCCGATATCTTCAGCACGGCCATCTCCCAAGATGCCCCACTCTCTGTCTTCTCCAGAACCACGCATCCCGTGCCACTCCCATCCAAGGTGAACACCAACAACGGCCTACCAGTGGAGACCAACAAGTTCTACGGCAACATGCTGCTTGACACGCAAACTCTTCCTGTGTGGACACATCCTTACTCTGTGTGGTACTCCACTGACACCGGCTACGAAGGCTTAGCGATGTATCAACCCACCTCATCTGCAAGGGTCTTCGGTCCCGATGCTACACAGAACCCAGTACAGTACTTCTTCTCCCCAACTGGTATCAAGCAACTTGTGCTCGGATCTACTGATTTCGACTCTAATACGACTTTGGGATTGCAGAATATGAAACATCTCTCTACCGATGCTATTGTGTACAGTGCCAGTCAAGGGTACTTGCAATGTCCATTGGTGCAAGGAATGGGGTTTGTCACTGGTATCTACTACAACTTGATTCCAAAGGTTACCAGTGCTGTGGGGTTCAAATCGTGTACTGGAGCCACAGCTCCAAGAACAGGTGTGAACAAGTACATCATCGTTCTCGAAGACAACACTACGTGGATGCTCTATGTGACCATTCCAAGCGGTCAAAGTCTCAAGTTGGCATTGCAAGATGGTAACACCATTGTGGGTGATCAGGCAGTGAACGGTGCCGTGTTCCAAGTGGTTGCTAGTGACAATTCCACTGTGTTTGACAGTGCAGCCGGGTGTTATCCAACTTCTGGAACACTCGGTGGTTCCGTTTCCGGTTCTACAGGTCAGTACTCCATCAGCTACACGGTCAGTGGTGCTTCAAACAGCGGAAATACAGCTATGTTTGCGCTTCCGCACCACGTTACCACTTTCACAAGTGCTATGTCGTCATCAAGGACCTCTGTAACGTTGAGTACCACTACGAAGGGAACAGCCACTTGCTATTTGACCAACTCCTTCCAGTTCCAAATCGACGTCCCATCGGATATCCTCTTCGATCCATACAGCAGCATCAGTGGCAAATCTTCACCTTCCTATTCACAAGCTGTGTTGGATGCTATCCAATCAGCTGCCTCCACAGAGGTCACTGGAGACGTCATCAACGAATCAAACCTGGATTCGATGTACACATCGGGGAAGATCTTAGCCAAATACGCATGGATTGTCTACGTCACACATTTCGTATTGAAGGACGATTCTTTGACCAACACTCTTTTACCAAACTTGAAGACGGCATTCCAGAGATTCATATCCAATCAGCAGACATTGCCTTTGTCTTATGATACCACCTGGAAAGGTGTATTGTCCACCGGTGACAGTTCTGCCGATTACGGTAACTCATACTACAACGATCACCATTTCCATTACGGCTATCACATCGTTGCAGCTGCTGTGTTGTGTCATGTGGATAACGATTTGGGTGGTGACTTCCTTGATCAGATCAAGCCATGGATCACCGATCTTGTGAGGGACATTGCAACACCACAGGATGGAGACCAGTACTTCCCAGCCTTCAGATCGTTCGACTGGTTCAATGGTCACTCCTGGGCCAAGGGTCTATTTACCTCTGGTGATGGTAAGGACCAGGAATCCACTTCGGAGGACTACAATGCCTGGTGGGGTGTTAGACTTTGGGGAAATGTTGTTGGCGACACCGCTTTGGAACAGAGATCCTTATTACAGTTGGGTATCATGAAGAACTCCATCAATAGTTACTTCTTGATGGCTGATAACAACATCATCCAGCCTTCCAACTTCATTGCTAACAAAGTCACTGGTATTTTGTTTGAAAACAAGTGTGACCACACCACGTACTTTGGTACCAACTTGGAGTACATCCAGATGATCCACGCCATTCCAATCACGTCTTTCAGTTCTTTCATTAGATCTCCAACTTTTGTGCAAGAGGAATGGACCGAGAAACTAGCTGCTATAGTGGGTAACGTCACCGATGGATGGCTGGGTATCATGATGTTGAATGTGGCACTTTATGACCCAGACACATCATATGCATTCTTTAGCAGTTCCAGTTTCACCAACAACTACTTGGACAATGGTCAATCGAAGACGTGGTCGCTTACATACTCTGGGGCCTTTGCAGATGCTTGAAATGAGGTGTATATTTAGTGTGTTATGGGGAGTAATTTTCACATATGATTTGAAGTATAAAGCCTATGTACTGAGTAATATGTATTGTTTTGTAGCCAATTAAGCGATGTGGAAAATCAAAAAAGAAAAAAAAAACCCGTAAGCTGACTACACTTCTTCTCTTCTCTTACATCTCTTGAACACACCGATCGACACCGCTATAAACACCACATAAAACCGTTATGAGTCTCCCAACCGAGTCACTCAAGAAACTGGAACACGAGTATTCCCTTCTACGGCTGCTCCACCACAGAAACAAGAACCAACATCGAGTAGCGACATGGTGGAAGCATCTCAATATCCTCAAACGCCAATTGACCCATTTGATTCCACTGTTATCACGAAATAATCTGAGTTCCAAAGAACAAATATGGCAAAGGGCATATCACATAAGACAAAATGTTGTTCCTAAGTGTTATTGGGCGTTTCATGGCGTTGTTGCCCTGGGATAGTTTGTGAACTTGGGATTAACGATGTTGGGATTATTGGCCAGAATTGATAGTCGTATCGGGGAGATTGAAGGATTACAGGACTATACACAGAAAAGACAAAGAAAGGGCGTACAGGATGGTGATAAAACTGGAAAGAGGGGTACAGGGAGTGATACTGCGAGATTACATGGGATGGTTGATGGTGACGACTTGGGGGAAGAGGTAGGAGAGGTTATTGAGAAGCCAGTTACAAAGCCTACTGTGGGACAAGAGAACGAGAATAAGAAGAGAAAGACCATAGAGCCTCTTGGTGCTCCTGTGTTGAAGAAAAAGAAGAAGAAAGACACCAAGGTGTCCGAAGAGTCTACTACAAAAAAGGAGAAGAAGAAGAAAAAGAAAGCCAAATCCGCTATTGACGATATCTTTGGTTGATGAAAGTGAATGCATGCATGAATTAATTATTAAACTTTTTATCTCTTTACTCCCTGATGTAATTTTTAGCCCACGTTGGTAAGATGAAACTTGTTTCATGGATCTCACTGTTGTAGTACTTGAACAGCTGATCCTCTTGCTCCCTAGAGAATGTTCTCAGAGGCTTGTTCAGCACCGCATTAGGATTCTTAGAGCTGATCATCAACCCAAGTTGTCCTGAAGTGTACGTTGGAACCATCGCATGGGTGTATTTCACAACTGGGAAAACTTCCAATGTGGTTTCTTGCAGAGCTTTCAAAGCGTCCAACTTCAACCATACGCTCTCAGAAGCTTGCATAATGACAATACCATCATCGTTCAATGAGTTGTACAGCAGCTGGAAGTACTGCTTTTGGAAGAAGAGAGCAGCTGGACCATCAGGGTCTGAGGAGTCGGTGATGATGACGTCAAATTTGTCCTCCTTGGACTCGGCAATGCTCTATAGGTACTTGAACCCATCACAGAGCTTCACCTCGACTTTAGGATGTGAGAATGAACATGACATGTTGGGCAAGTATTTCTTACTGAGCTGGATCACAGTCTCATCGATCTCCACGAGTACCACACGCTCCACATCTTGATGCTTGACAACTTCTCTGAGAACACCACCATCACCACCACCAATGACCAGTACAGACTTAGGATTTGGATGTGAGAGCATTGGGATATGTGTGATCATCTCTTGATATGCGAACTCATCACGCTCGGAGACTTGGATGATGCCGTCTAGTACCAGAACGTTACCGTAGTCTGTACTCTCGAACACCAAGATATCTTGGAATTTGGACTGTCCGGTGTATAAGACCTTCTTCACTTTCAGTTCTAGAGCCTGGCCGGGGAACGATTCGTCAGAAACCTCTTTGAACCAACCATCTTTAATCGTGTGATGGGTGAGCTCCTGTGTTGAAGACATGCTATGCTGATGGTTGTAAGGGGAGGATGCGGGGGCACAAAGAACAAAGAGGATAATTTATGCAAAACTCAAACGAGCGACAAATAAGATGAGCGAATCTCTGGTATGATGGTAGGACTCCAAGACAATATAGTCTCATAGATCCCAGATCCATCATCGCTTTATGGGCTCGGACTATAATTTTTTCCGGTACATCGGCCTCTGACGTAAGGGGCTTAAACGAGATTCTTGGGTGTTCTATGAGGGATATTTGGCGAGACTTGCAGTGCGTATCTACCTTCAAGTTCGATTTATCAAGTGTCATTTTGAGGTTTTTGGTATGCAGATCTCATATAACGTCAATTGAACTGGAAATGATCCAATTACTCCCCCGATTGAACCATAGAACCACCCCAGCTCTAAAATCCGTCAATTCTTACATAATATCTGACTAACGAAACCCGGCTCGAACAATTTTTCCTTCCTTCCTCTTCCTTCAGCTCATCACTCAACTCTTCTCTATAACCGGTTTCTTCTGAGTAGCCGAGATTACTAGTAACCTACCTTCAGACATCATGAAGCATCCATTTCACATTGTTCTTGCCAGTGCCGACGGCGAGCTTCTCTACACAGCCAACCAGAACCAAATCCAGGTCTTCTCCACCAAGGATGGATCTCGTATCGGTCACTGGGTCGATGACGTTGACACAACAGCTGCCTTGAAAGAAAAAATTAAGAAAGAACAGGAGAGACAGTTAGCTGAGAACGCTAAAGAGGGCAAGGAGCCTTCCAAGAAGAAGAGAAAATCCAACAACGCAGAGCCAAAGGTCCCAACACCAGGTACTGGAGCACCAAAGATCTACAACTACGTTAGAGCATTGCATTTGACTAAAGACGAGACACATCTCACTGCCGCCACTGATTCAGACAAGGCCGGTGTGGTTTTCCAGATTGACAGAGAGAATAAGGAAAACATCCTGAAGATGATCAAGAGACAACCGTTCCCAAAGAGACCATCCGCTATCACATCTTCTGCCGATGGTAAGACATTACTGCTCGGAGACAAGTTCGGTGACGTTTACCCTATCCCAATCGACTCAGAAGCCTCTAAGGAAGTCAACTCTGAGACAGACCCAGTGCTGGGACACGTCTCCATGCTCACAGACCTCACCATCGCTACACATGAGGGCCAGCAGTACATCATCACCTGTGACCGTGATGAACACATCAGAGTGTCCAAGTACCCACAGGGATTCATCATCAAGAACTTCCTCTTTGGTCACAAGCAGTTCGTCAACACCGTTGTTGTGCCACAGTTCCAACCAACCACCCTTATCAGTGCCGGTGGTGATGACTTCATGTGTACATGGAACTGGGTTGAAGGAACCAGGTTGGACACATTCAACGTCAGAGAGATCATCCAGCCATACTTGGACGAGTTCCACAAGGCTCCATCTAAGTTCCAGAATGAGAATGGTGATTTGGAGGAGATTTGTGTATCACAAGTGGTCCCACTGGAAGACCAGAAGTCCCTTGCAGTGCTTGTCGAAGCTACCAAGTGTGTATTGATCTTGGATATCAGCGAAGAGGGCAAGTTAACATTGAAGAAGATTATTGAATTCCCACAAAAAGTCATTTCTATCACACAAGGCAAGAACAAGCTCATTGCTTCTGTGGAGAGCGAAGAAAACAAACTCATCAACGTTGTCGATTTGACCACTTTGGAGATCGTTGAAGATGAGGGTATCAGTGCCATCAGTGAGCACTCCACTGTGGAGATTGCCTCCAAAGAGGATCTGTTCCCTCTTTACACAGTGTACCAGTTGCGTAAGCGCAGTGAACATTGAAGCGCGCTCAACTCTGTAATATATCATCATTTCCATGGTACTACAGTATTTGATCTCCTCTGGCTGAAATTGTAGGGTGTGATTCAAGTGTATACAATGGTGATGTCCACGTATTGTACTAGATTGACGCGTGAAGAACTGAATAATAACAGAGGATGTGTATAGATGTTCAGTAAACCCACTAGGTTCAATCCTTCCAAGCGGAACATCGTTAAAGTGGTATCCACTGATCTGATATCACCAAATTTATCATGGAGCCCAGCGGACGAAATATCAGATGTACTCATGGACTGCTTACTAGTGCTGACCACTTTCCACTTTCCAAGATCATGCCGTGAGTAAAATTGGGCTCTGATGATCACTGATTGATCAATCCTTACAACACAAACACGACCATAACACGCATAACAAACGAATGGATATTTGGTATTCTTGAGCCCAAATATCCTGTTGAACTTTTTCAGTACGTCAGTACCAAATACTGGTGGTGATTTCATCAACAAAGGTGTATGATTGCTTGAGTCTTTTCTGCGAAAAAAAAAAAAAAAAAAAAAAAAAAAAAAAA
>JAKVQR010000380.1:0-16351 GCA_030462915.1 Petasospora meyerae
GCGTCACTGTCCTCTTGTGGAGCCAATTGGCCAGCTTTGGGCTTCTCCGCCCTCTCCCAGTCGACGTACCATTCTCTATTACAGTACACGGTACGGTCCGCCAAGGCTGCCCCGCCGGCACTCTAAGCTAAGTATGTACTAGCTAAGGTCAAAGCCAGGGAGTCTTGATGGTAAAAGAGTCTGAGAACTAGTCTATATATACCTACCACTGTCCCGATCAATATCCATCAAACATGTCTTTACTGTACACTCAGTCAAATGTGGTGAGATAAGCCTCAGCCACGAATCTAGCACGCGCGTTGAGGAACAACTTCATCTCACTGATCTCCTTGTCGACGTCCTCCATGAACTCGATGATGAAGTCAACAAGCTTGTGCTTCAACATCTTCTCTGTGTGGAAGTTGGTGATCAAGAACGAAATGTCATACCCGGCAATAGGGGCTCTTCTCAAGATGAAGAAATGTTCTGCTCTTCCTGTCAAAAATCTTGTGAACTTGTGAACCAAGATCTCCTCAATGTCATCCGCCTGCTTGATCTTAATCGAGACTCTCACCGAGTTTATCGAAGGCTCAATCAAGATCTGTTCACTCTCGTTTCTAGCAATGACCATTGGGTTCAACAACGCCTCGGCGGTCTTACCGGCTTCAATCTCTGGTCTGTTGTGTCTCTCGACAACTTGTGAGGCAAAGTCTTCCAAACAAAGTGCTGCAGTGAGCGAGGTTCTAACGGCTTGGAGGTATGGACGTAATGATTGAGACTGTGGTTATCGATCTGGAGGTGCCATTCTACTCGATTCCCTTGTCTTGTTGTTCATCCTCAATCAGACGGCAAGCACATGTGGGAAGGGAGTAATGCGGCACAAACCCCATAGTATGTTAGTAATTGCCCAACAGCATCTCAATTACATCATCTAGTAACCTACCATTGTGTTTGTATGTGTGTGTTCGATATGCCTTGGCTACTTCTACCCCAATTCCTCTTCAAACTTCATACGTAGCTTCCTTCATTTCTCACGTAACTTCGGCCGGGTGTTCCGCACATTTCCCGAGCAGTTGTGGTGTCCGGATGTCATAGGCTTCCGCAGTTTATTTTGCAGAGCCTTTCCATCTTGGGTACTTTCATTACTATGATAATGACAGAAATCTGATACCCTCAGTGACTAAAAATGGCGTGGTAGGAGGTAAAGGCCAATGACGGCTCAGTCTACTACTACAATTCAGAGACCAAGCAATCCGTGCGTGAGAAACCACAGGAGTTGTATACAGAGTTGGATAGGTTTCTGTTCCAAACCGATTGGAGACAACACATCGCACAGGGAGGTAAGCCGTACTATTACAACATAAAGACCAATCAGAGTGTTTGGGAGATTCCTCAAGAAGTACAGGCACTCTTTGATGCTAAGGAGGAGAAAGAGAAGTCAACAACACCGGTACCGACAAACCCAACAGCATCCACTTCAACATCAACGACTACAACTACAACTACAAAGCCAGTGGTGTCCAAGGCAGAAGTTGTCGCCGCCCTCACTGATACCAATGCCAAATATCATAATGAGTCATCTCTCTTACAGTCCAAACTACAGCTGAAAGGTCACGCAGAAGCCGAGAAGTTGTTCATCGAGATGCTAAGATCTGAATCTGTGGACTCCACTTGGTCGTTCAACAAAGTCATCGACTTTTTCATCAAGGATCCGAGATATTGGGTCATTGAGGACTCTCTGCAGAAGAAGCAGATCTTTGAGTCGTACTTGAACAACAGAACTAAAGAGGAGTTCCTCAAGGAGAGTCAATCTGTGGAGAAGTTCAAAACCAATTTCATCAATCTGCTGAAGTCCCGTGATGACATCCACTACTACACACGTTGGAAAACTGCTAAGCAGCTGATCCGAGACGAACCTATCTATGCACACTCAGTGATTGGTGAGAAGTTGAAGAAACAGACTTTCCAGGAGTATGTGGACTCACTAAGACTGGAACATGAGACCAAAGAGAACAACTTACGTGAACAGGCCCTAAGAGAATTGAAAGAGTACTTCAAGACAATGAACCTCGCGCTCTCTACCACATGGGACGCCACCATCTCAAGGATCAAACAAGACAAGAGATTTGCACAGAACAAGCACTTCGAAGTGTTGACCCAGTTGGATCTGTTGACGTTGTATCAGGAGACGATGGCCGTGTTACAGCAAGAACAATGCGTAAGGATCGAAGAACAGGAGAAGATCAATTACAGATCTGATAGAATCGCTCGTGATGGCTTCAGAGAGCTGTTACGTGAATTGAAAGACACTGGGTTGTTGCATTCAGACACCAAATGGTCAGAGATCTACCCACTCATATGTGAAGATGACAGATTCTTGGAGATGTTGGGGAGAAATGGATCGACCCCTGTGGAATTGTTCGAGGACATGATCGGTGAAGAAGAGTTATTGCTCAAGGCACAGAAGTCTATCGTGGAGGAATTGCTTGTGCGTCATCAGGTGTTTGTGAGGGATGACGTTGATGATAAGGAACAGAGACAGCGTGTTAATGAGATTGTCCGTGGTGATGATAAGACTAAAGACATCAGTGACGAGACGCTCGATCTGATCTACGAAAAGCTCATTGAAGATTATAAGGAGCAAAAGGAGAACGAACGTGTTGCCAATGAACGGAGATTGAGAAGAGCACAGGATAACTTCAAGTCACTGCTTCGCTCCTTCAGAGACCCAATCATCACTGAGAAGACACTCTGGAAGGACATCAAGACAAAACTGGAGAACACCGAAGAGTACCGATACTTGCCTTCTGATGAACTGAGAAGCGAGGTGTTTGACCAGTACGTTACCAGGTTGGCTGAGAAGAGGAGAGAGGAGGAGAAACGCAAAGACGAAGAGGTGAAGAAGATCATCGCCAGTGCTACCAACGCAAGACGTGACTTGAACGACCGTAAGAGACCTCTTCCCGTTGAAGAACCTGTGGAGGAACTGGACTACTGAGTCAGTGTATGATCTAGTATACATCGTGTATTGCAAAAAGAGTTCATTCGTCGTCACCGGATAACAGTGTAGAGAGGGCCATCAATCCCAAGAGTCCGTACTTGAAGTACTGGTTCTCCGATATGAGGATGGTCATGTAGCCCACAAGAGGGAAGTAGCCCTTGACAGTTCCGAGGATGTCCTTCTCTCTGTTGAGGTAGTTCTGTCCTGGGGCGTAGAGACCCAAATCATCCACTGGGTTGTTGTCACCTTTGGTCAACATCAGCTGTTTCTTGTCGTTGTGGTGTTCCCTCACGACTCTGTGCACGATTGGGATAGCCTTCTTATCCACCTCGTACACTACAACGTCTCCCACACTCACACGCTCGTCTCTGTTCCACAGGAACAACACGTCACCTCTCTGGAATGCCGGCTCCATCGAACCAGAGAGCACCACCACGATGGGAGAAGAGGAGTTCGTCACTACTCCGAGCGCCTTCCAGAACATGTACGCAGACGTCACAATGTAGATGAGTTGAAGTGCCTGGGCGAGTTGCTTTCTGAGATGCATCTTGGGAGACGATTACACTCTGGTTAGGGTGGTGAATTGTGATTCTGTCATCCAGGTGAAGTGCGTTGTGGTCTTCAAAGTGGTAGTCGTGTCGTGTTTTGTAGCACTTATGGCGGGCAGAATGTCAGCACTTAGTCAGCAAAATTCTGCCGCGGGGATTTTCCCAGCCTTCCTTATCGACTGGGGTGATCTGTGAAGTTTGATGAATTGGGTGTTCTTTCTGAATGAGCTTATAGGGTGCCTAATGGTTGAGCGATAGATCTGATTGATCATTGAACTACTGCTCGTCGAGTGAATTATCTTTTTTATTCACATCACCAGCTACCTTCTGCAGTCACAACCTGATCTGTCCAACAGCTGATATGTCTCAAGAACCTGTTTCCATTCTCACCCGACTACCCACCGAAATACAGAGAGATGTGGCCTTCTTCCTACATTAGTCCGATCTTTTAAGTCTTTCTCTCGTCTCCAAGCACTTTTACGAGATTGCAGTGGTGTTTCTGTATCGAAAGATTTACCTGAACAATAACCAAGTCATGACATCACCGGTGTACGATCTCGCACCATGTTGGTCCTACTTCAAGTTCAGTGTTTGTCCAGACACTTTCCCAGACGTACCAGTACACGAGGCAGATGAACACATCCTGAAGCTTCTGAGATCGTTCGAGGAGAACCCCGCACTGTGTCGGCATGTGATAAACCTGAGACTCAACTGGGACATCAACATATCACACCAGGCCAAGCTCATATAGGTGATCCTGGATAACTCTTCTTCACTACAGACGATAGACAACATCACACATTTTGATCAAGTCAGCGCCATCAAGGATGCCAGATATGGTGATTGTTTACGCTCCCTCGACATCCCGCCTCCACACAAGCTGCCCTCACTGATGGTCCCATCTCGGTACCTCAAACGTGTGAAGCAAACTCTCACAGAAAGACTCAACACGCATCATTTACGTTATCTCACACTATTTGTACAGCCAGACATGCTCTTCAACAACATACACACCCTCACTGAGCGTCTCCACATCACTACATTGAAATTGCACGTCAGATCTGATGTGTATCCTCCCTCAGTGTACATGTCACCAAACAACAAGAACAGGAAGACTCTCACTGACTTCTTTGATCCACAGTACTTGGCCAACCTCACAATAGTCTCGTGGTCAGAGGATGATCCCTCGGATGAAGTGGACTACATCCTGCCTTGGAGTCATTTCCCTAACTTGGAAGACATCGCATTGCTCTCTGTTCCGTTCCATGACGCATCAGTTGCTGCTCTTATTGGGGGCTGTCGTAAGCTCAAGAGACTACGGTTTGATTTCAGTTCATCCACAAGATGGCTCTCTGAACAGAGCTAGACTTACAAAGCTATCTGGAAGCACAAAGAACACATGGAATTCCTCGACTTCAAAGTGAAGCACAGAGAGAAAGTGATGAGTGTGGACGTGAGAGACTTCAGAATCCGAATCAAAGCTCCGTGCCCATGCGATCTTTGTTAGGACACAGTGGTGAAGGGAATCTTCCTCAAGAAGATCTTTCCAGACCATGGGAGCCTGAAGATTGAAGACCACGAGGGCTTTAGAACGTTCCAAAGAGCCAACATCCACGAGCAAATCATCAACAGTGGGATCTTCCCTTACTCCAAGGCTGTGGATAAACTCCCCGCCATACACACGGGACCTGAAACCCCACAGGCACTTATCATTAACTTCACAATCATGCAGATGGCCAACCAAGTGGATGAGGGACTCCCCATGGGTGGTGAAAGCATCGACATGGAAGACTTCCAAAATCTCGTCCATTGTCTGTACCACACGATGAGGGCCAACATTGAGCCATTTGTGCGTGGCTTCCCCAAGTTGAAGTTCCTCGTGCTCAACGATATGGCCTTTGTGGTGAAGCAAAGAGGGAGTGATGTCAAATATGCGATGCCTCTGTTCTTCGCTGATGGGTACACGCCTAACTTCGAGGTTGATACTACAAACCCAACTGAGAACACAGAGAAGAAGACAACATACCTGAACTAACGTATATAGCCTTATTCACAATGAAGACGTTGCTTCTGATCCTCTGCGTTCAAGTCTCTTGGAGAACCGGTGAGAGGTCCTTGATAGCTCTGTCTCTGTAGACTCCATCTTTCTTCTCCCCTTAGGCTCCACACTTCCCGCTGAGATCTGTCTCATGTGCGACTCGTACATCTTCTCACTCACCACCAGTGCGTTCTGTAAGTCACTCAGCATCTCCAGTTTGAGTATCATGGTGTTCTGTTGCCATTCCAGCCATGAGATAGCGTGCAACAACGAGTCCACCAAGTCATCCACTTTGTTCAACCCAGCAGCACCGTCCACTTTGGCATATTCACTCTGGAGATCCAACACTTGGCTGATCCACTTATACCTTTTAGTACTCCCATTAGCCAGATCTTTGGACAGTTTAAACCGTTGTGGGTCCAACTATAGCATCTGCTTCACTCCGCCTTGTCGTTGATACACCATGTTCCCGAGCCATTTCTCCACAAGATCGATTCTCAGCTTCTTGGTATCGATGGACTTCTATAGTGGGGCATCCTTCTCGAGCTCTGGCTTCCAGTACTGTGACATTCTCTGTGGGTTGGTCGATACGATATCGACTCGCCACTTCTCCGCTTTCGCTCTGGTGTATATCAACGCATGCAACATCGATTCCATCATGTTCACCCTGAAGACCCATTCAAGCACAGAGTTGGAACTTGCTGATCGTGTTCTTTGTCGCTCTATAAGAATGGCATCGGGCATCGTGGTTCCCTGCGGTAGTAGTACTTCCTCCACCAGTCGTGAGCACACTTTTGCGTACTGAACGGGCTCAAAAGACATGGCAGTATCGATCCCTGACCACTTATTCACGTCAAACTTGGTCCATTCTTTCACAGTAGGTGGTGTGTTGAAAGGTAGTCTCTTGTGTAGTTCAATCTTCGTAAAGGCAAAGTTCTTAATACCCATGTCGATCGATAGGATGTTGAAGTTTGTTCCGTTGTTCGGTGTGGAATACTCAAGAACGGATCTCTGCTGGAATCTCTCGCGTAGATTGGATATCAGAATAGGTTTGGCTCCTGTACTGGCTGTAAAAGAGATGGATGAAGTTAGTATAAAACGATCTCGATAGTGTGATAGACATTGAAAACACTCACCGACTCCCGTATTGTAGCATAGTCTCCTCAACTAAGACGCCGTTGCACTATCAAGGAGATCCAGTGCTTTCATTTTTGTACTGATCTCTAGTTAGTTTGAGTGTTGTTGTAGTAGAGCTAGTACGCTAATAGATGAGTACCTTCGTATGGCTCCACGGCTCTTCTCAATGCCTGATGATCTGGCATAAAACGAGTTCGAGAAGATAATCTGTTAGGGGACACATCACTATACGTGACACAAAACAGCTCAAACTACAAGGACGATATTGGAGGCATTATCATAGGGTGTATATAGGGGAAATTGTGCTCAACGCTCAACAGTTGCCTTTTCTCATCTACCAAGAAGCTAATTGTGTTTCCCGCTCTTCTAAGTGTCTCCGTACTCTTTATTCGCTACACATTACACACAGTTTGAGGTCCACTATAAGCCCCCCTGCACCCCCTAAACAATAGCTTCTTCATACAACATCTACCAGCTGCTACCTTGCAAATTGTACATTGCACACGTATGGGATTCTTCAAGCAGACATCACTGGGTGTATCGCAGCTCAACAATGACATTACTGTGACTTCCCCACACGCAGAGACACGCTCCATATCAGCAGATCAAACCACTAGGAGAACGAGGGTTCCAACACTGACAACATATACAAATAACAAGTTCGAGCAACATTTCAGTGGTGATACCAGTGTACCTTTAACAGCTAGTAAGAGGACAAGAAAGCACCGATTCCGGTTTTGGCTTCGTGATAAGGACGCCAATGCTGTACCAGCACAACCTAATGATGATCACTCTCCCGCACAACCAGCACCCAACACTTCCTCTTTCAGAAATCTGTTCAACCGTAAGAGAAGCATGAGTTATGTCAAGGAGTTTGAAGATATCAATACCACTCGTTCTGTGAGGAGACGTGGGTTCTCTCTTCGACGTCGCTCATCCCCGAAAGACCATAAAGATGAAGAAGAAGTCACCGCCGATACTGCCACTCCAACAACATCACAGGAGAGACCCGTCACACCTCTGGAATCCATTGTGAGCGTTACTGAGACATTGACTCAACGGTACATGTGCAACAACTATGAGAAGTTGGTTCCTGATATGGACTCCATCCCATTCGACTTGACTGTTGATGAACCGAACACTGTGAGGTACAAAGTGGCCAAGCATATCCAATCGTGGAGTCCCAAGAGAAAGCAGCCAGCTGAGCAAGAAGACGCTGATTGGAACCCTTACACTGTGGCAAAGCGTCATAAGGCGATTGATAGCACCTTGGAGTCTTCAGAGATTAAGATCTCCACAACGGTGACACGCCGTGCTACTCGATTCCAGTCCATCAGGAGGGTATTCAGTTTCCTGTTCAGAAATGTGGATCAAGATGAAGAGACAACGGCAACAAACAATACGTCGTCGTCGACAGTAACTGAGGTTCACGATACTGAAAGCCCTTATATCTTCACGATGTTTGATCACTTCAGGTACACAGACAGCACAGATGGTACCACGCTGTATGACACCACATCTGGATTATAGAACCTCAAATCGGGTGTCGGTGAAGAGAAGAGGGATCCGGCAGTGGAGGAAGATGAGGATGATCTCGACTTGAGTGGAACCACCAAGGTGTCTTCCTGTAACGAAACACTGACTGGCAAGACTGATAATTGTGAGGCACTGGAGACTCCATCGAAGCTGAAGCCACAGCCAAAGTTTACCATCTCCAGTTCTAGTGGTATCGAGATTGACAGTGCCATTACTGATGAATCTTTGGGTGATACAAGTAAAGAAGATGACGATGGAGAGCAAACATAGCAGTATCACGAGTCATCTAATCAGCAGTACCTGGAGATTCTGCAGTTGATTGAACGGAACAAAAAGCGACAGTATGAACTGATGAGACATCCGGTGAGGGAATGAGGACTTCATAGAGACCACAATTGGATGGTATCAATCTAATGACAATGAGTGTTGTAGTTGGAGAGTAGAAGTTCCCGCTTATGGGTCCTCCCAATTCCGACCATAAACAAACGAGCGACTTCCGGTCTGAAAAAATCCCAACTTTTCGCTTTTTCGTCTTCAGCCGGATCGAACACCAAAACAAGAGATGGAGGAAAAAAAAGAGGCCATCAAACGTCAACTTGGGTATTTGCCTCTTCCGCAGATTCCACAACACCCGCCAGCTTATTCCCCACCAACCACCTTTTCTTCCTCCTCCACCACTCTCATTCTCACAACCCTCATTCTGCTTTTTTTTTTGGTTATCAAACGGCCAATAACTCACACAGTAGATCTAATCGAAGAGAAGCCACCCCTCATACCCATCGACCTCTTTTATAGATTCCACCTCCACTATTCATCCACTCGTCACCTAAAAGCTCTATTTATCAATGGAAGAACAGATCAAACAGGCAGTGGAGATTGCCATCAACGGAACAGGCGATGCCGCCCTGCGCCAACAGGCCATCACCTTCCTCAATGATCTCAAGGCATCTCCTGAAGGTTGGTAGGCCTTCTCTCTCTTGCTCAAGGACATCAACACCGCCGACCAGATAAGGTTCATCGCATTACAGGCGCTTGCAGATGCCATCCCGGTGCTCGGAGACGAGCAGAACGGCTACATAAGGTCTTCTCTGCTTCAGCATCTCTCAGCTATCATAGCCGCCAACAAGTACGAGCAGGCATACTTCAAGAACAAACTCGCCGAGTCATTTGCCTCTCTTTTCTGTGTCACTTACCTCACATCGTGGAACTCCTTCTTCAAAGATTTTGAGGAGCTCATTAAGGACGGGAACGAGATTGCCGTCGACATGTTCCTCAGAGTGCTTCTCGCCATCCACTCCGAGATTGGAGACCAGCTCATCATCAGAGAGAGACCAGTGGTTGAGAGAAATAACGCTTTGAAAGACGCCATCAGAGTTGCCGACATGGAGACATTGACACTTGTTTGGAAGAAGATTCTGCTGGATTACAAAGACAAGTCCTGTACCTTAAAGAACGAGATCTTGAACCAGTGTCTGCAAGTCATTGGAGGTTGGGTATCATGGATTGAAATCACCCTCATCGTCCCTACAGACTACATTAACCTGATCTTTCAATTCTTGACACAGCCACAACAGCGTGTTGTTTGCTCAGATACACTCACAGAGATCATCTGCAAAAAGATGAAACCAGAAAACAAGCTTCAACTGCTGTCACTTTTGAACCTCACCAGTGTTGTAAGCGCTTTGAACTTTGATGACAGTGACCTCGAGTTTGTTGAGCACATTGCCAAGTTGTACAACGCCATCGGTCTCGAGTTGGCCTACATCATGGAGTCCTCTGAATCCTCTGTCGGTGCAAAGACATCCGCTAACGACCAGATCCTCGCTATGTTCCCATACATTCTTAACTTCTTATCACATGAGTATGACGATGTCTCTATGCAAGTATTCTCTTTCATCACATCTTTCCTCTCGGTCCTCAAGAAACTCATCAAGCAAAACGGAGGTCAAGTGTCCCCAACTCACATGGAGCTTCTTACCACACTACTTCAAAAGATCATCATGAAGATGAAGTATGACGAATCCGATGATGGTGATGACGAAGATACCATTGGAGAGTTCAACGAGTTCAGATCAAGAATCAAGATCTTCCAGGATACCATCGCATCAATTGCCCCAGAGATGTACGTCCAGCAGATTGTTGCTGTGATCAACCAATCGCTCTTCGAGTCCACTGTTAACAACTGGAGACAAGTCGAACTGGGTCTCTACGAGTTGACAAACTTCTCGGATAGCATCAGAATGAACGTGATGAACATTCCAAAGAACCAGATCCTGGAATCAAAGCCATACATGATGTTCCAAGAGATGCTTATTAAAACCATCAACTCAAACGTCATCCATGTGGATCACCCATTGATCCAGCTTCTCCTGTTCGAATTGATTCTACGTCACTCTACCCTCGTCAACAACTCTAGCTGCAGAAATGAGTTGACCAATCACATCATGGGTCTCTTCACTTCAATGGGATTGGCTAACAGCAACGAGAAGGTCCAGATGAGATGTTGGTACTTGTTCTTCAGATTCTGCAAACTCACAAAGCCACAATTGGACGATTCATTCATCGAGCAACTCATCACAAACATGTCCCAAAACCTTTTGACAATCGAGGCTGAACTTCCACAAAGAGATGAGGACTCAGAGTTGGTTGAGGCTTCTTCCAAATTTGACAACCAGTTATACCTTTTCGAGACTGTTGGCTTGCTCATTGCTCTCGTCGATGCAAACAAGACCCCTCTCAAACTCAAGTTAATGGACATTGTGCTGTCACCGATCTTCTCCAACCTTGAGAGAATCATTTCCTCATCTTCTCCCGATGCCAAGGCAGTGTTGGAAGCTCATCACAACTTGATGGCTATCGGTACCATCGCCAGAGGATTTGAGTACGATACCACTCCAAACAGAAAATACGCTCCAGAAGTCATTGAAAGATTCAACAACGTTGCTAAAGTTGTTCTCGTTTCGTTAGAGACATTGAGTTCTCACGAGAACATCAGAGATGCTGCTAGATTCTCCTTTGCAAGATTCATCCCTATCCTGAAAACAGATATCAGTTCACACCTTTCCCGTTTGGTTTCCATCATTTTGGCATCTTCATCTCTGAAATTCAGTGAAATGTCGGATTTCCTTGGCTTCATTGGTCAAATCGTTCACAACTTCAACAAAGATGACCTCGTCTACCAGCTATTGAATGACCTGTTCACACCATTGACCACCAAGGTATACCAAATGATCGAGGACAAAGGTAACAACAACGAATATGACCTCATGTTCGATGTGATCAGAGAGAAGTCATCCTTGAAGAGAGCTTATATGACTCTTTTGGTCAGTTTGGCAACCAACAACGTCTGCAGTTTGTTGATCACACAAACCAACAAGGCCAACTTGCCTACAATCTTACAAAGCTTACTCGCCAATGCTTCCAACTTGGAGGATCTCGCAGTCTCCAAACTTGCATTGTCAACACTGAACACACTCACCAACGTGTTTGGTAACGATACTGTGAATGACCCCAACGACAAGTACGCATCCGGTTTGGTGATTGAAGGTATCTCCACGTTCTTACTTGAAAAACTTGTCAGACTTGCATTTGAGATTCCATTCCAGAACTCCAAATTCGACATCACCGATGCTCAGTACAGGAACATTGCTGATGAGTTGGCCAACATCTTGAAGACCCTTGTCACGTTGAAAGGCGAGGCACTTGTTGTTTACATGAGAGACGTCTACTTCCCAGAGATCCAGTTACCAGCCAACATTGGTGGTGAGCTTTTACAGAACCTCATCAACCTGGATGCTAAGGCATTCAAGAAGGAGTTTGTCAACTTCATCATGAAACTGAAGAACTGATGTCATACAAAAAGAAACCCTGCATCTTGGAGCGAATTGAGCCGATGTTGTACCACGGTATTTCAGGCAGCTCCATCTGTAATTATCAAGTATATATAAACGTTCCATATCTACATCGGGTGTATCTGTGATGATCTGCTCTTTGGTAGCTGAGAATTGTGTATATTCTGTGGAGAACACTAGTGTATTTAACAATACCGGTAATCGACAGAAACAACTGAAATCGATGAAGATTACAGTAATGTTGCGTGCGACGTGCCATTGCTTCATTCTTCATTGCTTCCCACTATGCATAGTAGCTATTATATAATAAGCGTGCCACCTTTAGAGAAGTCTGAAGTCTGAGCTCCTCATAGGATATATGTGGTGAGAGACAACGTCCTAGGAGAATACAGTTCTGATGAGAATGCCATTTTTCCAACCGCAGCAAGACTAACAGAAAAATTATGACACATACATCATACATCACAATCGGGGGCTTGGAGTTATTCACCACCGATTTTACATATGAGGCAGCAAATTATTCAAGTCGAATAGCGTAGAAAGGCATGGGAAAGCATGGGAAATCTCTCTTTCGATTGGTCGGAAATCTTCACACATGTGACCCTCCCGGAACTCTCCTCAGCCAATTTTTTGTTGCCCGTTGAGCTGAAGAGACTGCGAAAATTAAGCGTGGACGCCTGATCGCTTTTCAACTGTTGGAGAAATTCGCCCCTTCCATACCATCACTGAGTTGAGTTGAACTCTAATTATCATCGCACACAGATTACAAGAAAGGCGGCAATCCCCATACTCGCGTCATATCAATTGAGAAGGTGTTTCAATTTGCTTCGAGCTAATTCTTCCACATCCGCTCTACTGAATTGACCCACACATACTACACACCACTCTTATTACCTGTGTCCGGTTCAGATTGCTCATTATTAGCCCAGTTTCCACCATACTTCTCCTGATCGCATCGTAAGGGAAATACATTACTGTTTCTGATCTCCATCTGATACATCTTCCCATTTCACAGCAATCAGTTGTATCTCATCCACCAAGCATTCCGGAATGTCGAACTTTGATTCGTCAATCCTATCCATGATATCCTCCAATAAAGAGAGCGTATCGACGCCGGCCTCATCGAGTGGCTTCGCCAACGGTGGTGATGACATCATGAAACTTCTCAGACAGGGTGAGCAGAAGAAAGAACAAGAAGAGAAACAAGCAGCCGCAGCTCTCAACACGTCGGAAGCTGACACTGAAAGTAAAGACACCGCATCCATTGATTCTGAGAAATACGTTCCTCCTCCGCATCACAGAAACATGGACATCGACATTGAAGACTGGGACTTCAAGTACACGAACAATAACATCATCAGATACAAAGTGTCAGATCTTCTGGCGCTCAGATTCGCTCCTGGTGTGCCAACTGCCGACGACTTGGACTTGCCAGACAAGGCCTACTACAGATTCAAGAACAAACTTCCACATTATCAGAACAACAACAATAACAACAGACGTGAATGGAGTTCACAGGGCAACGGCAGAAACTACGACAACACAGGTGCCATGGGCAGCTTCAACCTTAACAGAAGCGGACGTTATGGCCAGGAGAGATCCCGTGGTCAAAGAAGAAGAAACCCTCAGAATCGTAAACAAGCTGATCTTGACTGGCCTGATGACAGTGATGTCCCTGCTGCTGCAGATGCTGATGAGTTCGAGGCTTACAAGCTCAAGATGTCACAAAAGGCGAAGAAGATTACAACGCCATCTGTTGAGTCTCCAGCTGCTTCCAGTAACAACGTGGATAGTTTCTTCAGCTTTGGAGGAGACGCTGCAGCTACTGAAGGTAACGTTGGTGTTGATGCAAAGAATTCAAGATTCTTCTCCATGTTCAGCTAGCCTGAAACAAGCCAAACTCAACCACCTGCACCTGCACAAACTGACAATGAGTCTGCTAATGGTGTCTCCAAGATCATGTCCCTCCTTGGTGACCAAAACCCAGTCAAGACACACTCTCAGGAGCCAAGATCACATTCACAGTTCTTCCAGAGTCAAACAAACTCCCCTGTTGTCACTCCTAGTACACAATTCCCACCAGGTTTGGAACCAAACGCACAAGGTTCTGGTAACCAAGATTCATTCTTCATGTCTTTGATGGCCAAGAAGCACGACGAAGAGAGACAAGACTCGATCAAGTCCAATGCTACTACCTCTCACCAGAGTATCGCCAAGGCACAACCTGCTTCCCCTGCTGTTCTCCCTACACCTGTTCAGCCGCCAATGCAGTCACAGTTCCAGCAGCTACAACAGCAATCTCAACCAGGCTCTACACAACAATCCCCACAGCAGCCATCTAAGCCAGCTGGTGAAGCCAACCAGCATACAACCCCTGGCAACCCTCCACCTGGGTTCCATGGTGTTCCACCTCCAGGTTTGCAAGCTGGTCAGGTTCCACCTCCACAGTTTGCCGGTCAAAGAATGCCACCAAACGGTATGCTTCCACCGGGTATGAACCCACAACAACTACCACCATGGATGAATCCAGCCATGAGACAGTTCCCACAAGGTCCTCAGGGCCCTCAGGGTCCACAACCTCCTATAACTGGAGGACGCTATATCCCTGGTCCACCTCCAGGTGCTGCCGGTGCCAATGGATTCCCAATGCCACCTCATATGATGTATCCTCCACCACCTCCAGGTCAGCAGATGCCTCGTGGTGTTCCGCCTATGTTTGCCGATGGTAGACAGGGCCCTCCGCCACCTGGTTTCTTTGCAGGGCCTCCACCTCCAGGATTCCCAATGCCTCCACACATGCAAGGTCAACCTCAAGGGCAAGGACAACAAGGTCCACCACAGAAAAGTGGTAACTGATATCCCATAAGTGTACTGACTACGTATGTACGACCACATTGAATTTATCTCTTTTTTTGTGATTTTTCTCTGTATACAACACTGTCTTAGAGAACTTGTGCGATCTGTGTGAACAAGTTCAACAACTGGATGTGCTCATCAGTACCATTTGTCAACTTAGCGTCTGTCTCAAACAGGATCTTGGAAAATTGGTTCTTTTGCGCAGAGGTGAAATCATCGTTGAGCACCAGTTCGTCATGCAATTGGTTCACCACTTCCACTGCACTCCAACCCTCGGCAACTGCATCTTCCACTGCCTTGAAGATCTCGTGGAACTTCTTAGACTCTGCGGTCTTAAGCAACGATTGCAATACCTCTTGTGGTACACTTCCTGCAATCTCGCGGATGGACTTCACTGTGATCATATTGGTCGAATCCCCCTCCATGTTGACATCTTCATCCTCGTCCGTGGTGCTCAATGTGGCGTGTAATCTCGCAGCTGATTGCAAGAACGTGATAGCTTTTCTCAAATCACCACTGGCGATCTTCAGCACTTCTTCGAGGACTCCATCTTCACATTTCACGTTCTCCTGTTGCTGGATGTATTGAAGTCTTTGCAATGCGTCTGTGTTATCAAGAGGTCTGAATCTGAACTTGGAACAACGCGAGGCCAATGGGTCGATGATCCTTGTGATGTAGTTGCAGATGAGACAGAATCTAGTGACACCAGAGTATGTCTCCATCGTTCTTCTCAAGGCCGACTGGGCATCGGCAGTCATGGAATCAGCTTCGTCGAGGATGATGATCTTATACGGTGGGCAAGGGTACTTCTCCAGATCTTCTTTGGAAGGATTGGACACTGTAAGACGGGCAAAGTTCTTCACTTTTTCACGAACAATAGAGATACCACGTTCATCAGAGGCGTTCAACTCGAGAACACGGGACTTTGAGAGAGTAGGCCCATACAACTCTCTGGTGAGGGCTAAGATGGTGGAAGTCTTACCGGTACCAGGAGGACCATAGAACAACATATGTGGCAAGTTGGCGGATTCCATTGTCTTCTTCAGCACGGTAACAGCATGGTCCTGGGCAGTCACTTCGTCAAGGTTCTTTGGTCTGTACTTCTCCACCCATGGAAGCTGTCTCTCTGGAACGTCTCCAGCCGGCTTTTGTTGTTCTCTCTTGGCAAAGAATGAAGCTGACATGTTGTTGTTCTTATCTCTGTATCTTGAGAATAGATTGATGGTCTTTTCATATACTAAACGCGTGAAATGTATGAAGAGTTGATGGAAAAATGGCGTCGTAGTTGAGGCCTCGCGTCCTCCCGAAATTTACGCGTTGTGATTACGTGATCGCTTTTGTCCCTCCTGACTCCTAATATCATACAAAAAAAAAAAAAAAAATCCTAACCTGCACTAGTCGAATC
>JAKVQR010000381.1:0-16398 GCA_030462915.1 Petasospora meyerae
TCATTGCTGAAATGACACACAAGTATGGAATAACCCAGTCGATTACATCAGCCCATCATCCTATATCGAACGGTGCTATTGAGTCTACACACAAACAGTTGGTACACCATTTGATCACAATGGGACAGGACTGGATTACCAGTCTACCGGCAGCACTATTCGCAGACAGAATATCCATCAGACCAACGTTGGGTTACAGTGCTTTCGAACTGTTGTATGGCTATGCACCATTCACCAACATTGAAGACTTCTTGATCTATGCCAATCTTCCTTTGACAACCAAGATCACGGATGAGGAACTCTTCCAACTCAGGGTTCAGCAGGTGGAAGACAGAAACATCCACTTGGCCACTGCTGACACACGTCGGTTACAAGATAGAGTTAAGAACTACTTAAAACTCTACAAGGACAAACCATCTACAATTCAGTTCAAGCCAGGAGACTTCGTTCTGGTGAGGGACCATCTCTACCACAAGAGATCCAACAAGAAGGCTTATCCACGGTATGCTGGCCCGTACAAAGTACTGGAAGTCGGCCGTGCTACACTGACTCTAGGAGAGCTCATGACACCGAGTATTCCATTGAAGAGAACCTTCACTCCAGACCAGCTCATTCCCTTTCATTTCATCACGAACAGAGAGCCAACGTCGACACACTTTGGTGGAGGGAAGTACAAAGGTTACAATGATCCCGATTTCTTCAACCAGTCTGGAATCTTCCACTAAACAGGAACATTCCATCCACTTAGGTTGGGGGGAGACTGTATCCCATACAACCTATTGGTTTGGGACACACACTGACAATCCTTTACAACCAAGTTGGTACGAACACTTTCATAGTCACTGACAGACAATCTTGATGGTTAATCATTGACATAACCACTCAGAAGACTACATATAAAAGGGACTGACACTTCTTTTATTTGCTACCTTTCCCCTCAACACTGACAGTTGTATATAAAAAGGAAGACACTCTTTAATCAACATCTACGTTACTATTATCTTAAGTGTCGAGATATCCTATAGTAACCCTCATATTACGTACCTTACTTATTGATCACTCTATTACTAAGAAAGGTACAGGAAACCCCCCGCATGCCACACATCATAAGGCTATCAACAACATCGGTATAGGAACACTCGTGCGTTCGTATAAATCCATCACAATAGTGAATCCGTTTCTTCTTTGATCTAGATCATGTGCAGTGTGTTCTCTGTCCTTCTTGTCCACGCAAGCTTCCCCCTTGTCAACTGGTCCTTATCTATGTATCAGGTATCATGCGAATGGACATGACCAGATGAATAGCCCTATGTTTTTAATAGTACAGCCTTGTTTCTTGTTTCATAGATACCAACTCCATCCTCTTCGTCGTCTGTTTTAATGTCCTTTAACTATGCTCGTCGCTTGTTTCTAACGCCCGACGTGGTGGCCCGGTGTTGCTTCATCATGCATCTTCATCAATAACACGCTACTATAGTAGCCACTTGATACTCTTTCTTTACAGTTTGCTCGGTTTACTCCACAAGATGCAGCAGATTAGATGAAGTCATCGTAATAACTCTCCATTTACAGTGTTTTGGGGTGCAGAAGGCAGAAAGTTACATGCGCTTATCATTGATCAGTCAGGAGTGGTGGTGAACATTCAGTACTACAGTATGAAGATAGATGGCATTGATTGATGAGACTATTTGGCTATCTGAAGCTAACATTCAACATTGTTTATCTTCTGAAGATAAGATATGTTATGTCTCCACCATTCGTGAATCAAACACCATATTCGCCATCAAAATTACAGTATGTGTCAACTAGATCGTGAGGTCATCTGGTGTGCCACAACCAAGGCAGAAGTCGGACAATGTACTGTGACTCCTGGAATTGATACGAGCAGAATGGTCTCATTTCTGACTTTGAAACACCCCCAAAGATTGGCCCCAGTATCTCTGGAATCTAGATTGTGCAGAAGATAGTATGTGTGCTAACCATAATATGATAGTGACACTTGACACAAACGGACTCCGGGATGCTCATCTCATCTCATCTCATCTCATCTCATCTCATCTCATCATCATCATCATCATCATCATCATCATCATCATCATCATCATCAATATTTTCATACGTACAATCGACAAGACTACAATCAATCACTCAAAACGTAATAAGTTGTATTGGCACCCGTTAATTAAGAATATATCGAATAAATTGCCATTCTTCCCAACCAAACTTTTTGTGTAAAAGATGCAACGTGGGGAAAATGGACCCACCCAATGACAATATGCTAAAGGCTCTCATGGCCTCCCTCTAATGTACAATAGATGTCAAAAACAATGAACAGCAGCAGTAGTGACATCATAACAAACAGCATTGGTCAACCCTCACTTCTATAAACAAAGTCAATGTGGGGGGATGTCATGTCTGAAAGATGCCTCTGTTGTTGTCCGTTGTATAAGTGTATGTGTGTTGTTGTTTCTTTTCTCCAAACCATGTTTCCAGCAAATGTAGGTAAATGTGGTGAAGGGGGATACAACTCTCGTCATAAAACACACTTTCTCAAATGAATGTTTATCATCATAATCGTCATTATTCATCATTCATCAAATCGTCAAATCGGCGTAACTCATAACAAATAACAAATAACTTCAAGCGAACATGATGGACAAACACAAAACAGAAGGTTGCAAAATGATGTGTAGAAAGAACTGAATGGATTGGAAATAGTGTGTGTGTGTGTAACCAGACAAGAGTGGACAGTAGGTGTTGATACTCGTTGTGGTACCGTTTCCCGTTATGCAATGATGAAAAGTAAGAAAAAGATACCCAAACGACAATAAGAAAATGCAGAACATGTAAGAAAGAAACAAAAAGAATAACAGACTGATAGTGTGAAGGAATAATATACTCCATAATCAACAGTTGGTGTGGAAGAAGAAAGAAAGAAGTGTGGGAAAGCAGAATAAAATCACGAAAGCAGAACAGATGGACTCAAATGCAAAAGAAAGAAGATGTGGAAAAGATAAAAAAAAAAAGGAGAATCAAAGAGTCCAGTAAACCATCCGATGGCAATGATCACCACCAAGAGGCAGAGGAGGATGGGTTACCATATCCGGAACCAGAAGACTGGTAAGAAGAGAAGGCACCAGAGCCGGAGGAACGGTTACCGTAACCGGAAGAACCACCGAAACCACCAGAAGAACCACCGTAACCACCAAAGGACTGGTTAGGGTTGTAACCTGGCTGACGACGGAAGTCTCTGCTACCACCGGTGTTACGGCCACCACGACCACCACGACCACCACGGCCATAAGAGGACTCTCTGGCAACAGTCTCCAAGAACTGTGGAACCTCTTGGTTGGCCTCCTTAAGAATCTCAATCAACTCCTTAACAACGTTCTTGTTGCCTCTGTTGAAGAAGGCAGTGGCAACACCAGTGTTACCGGCACGACCGGTACGGCCGATTCTATGAACGTAGTCATCAATGTCGGTTGGCAAGTCATAGTTGACAACGTGTGTAACGTTTGGAATATCCAAACCTCTAGCAGCGACGGCAGTGGCAACCAAGATTGGAGCTCTACCGGATCTGAAGTACTCAAGAGCACGTTCACGCTCCTGTTGTGTACGGTCACCGTGAATGGAAGTAGCTGGGAATCCCTGGTTGATCAAGAAGTCGGACAAGGCGTCGGCCAATCTCTTGGTCTCAACGAAGATCAAAGTCAACCCGTCAGAGTCGGCAGCAAGCAAGTCCAACAAGACGGATCTCTTCTCGTCATCCTCGACGTACAACACCTTCTGTGTGATGTTCTCGGAGGTGGAACCAACCTTACCGACGGACAAGAAGATGTAGTCCTTCAAGAAGTCACGAGCGAGCATCTGGATGTCGGTTGGGAAAGTAGCGGAGAACATGAGTGTCTGACGCTCCTCCACTGGTGGCATGTCACAACCCTGAACGATGTGTCTAATCTGTGGCTCGAAACCCATGTCCAACATTCTGTCGGCCTCGTCAAGAACCAAGTACTTGATGTTCTTCAAGGAGATTCTACCACGCTCGAGCAAGTCGTTAAGACGACCTGGGGTGGCGACAAGCAAGTCACAACCACGCTCAATGTCTCTGAGCTGGGAACCGATGTCAGCACCACCGTAAACGACGGTTGGTCTAACCCAGGATCTGTAAGTGAACTTCTTGGCCTCATCGTAAATCTGGGAAACCAACTCTCTTGTTGGAGCCAAGACCAAGGCGGTTGGGTAACCTTTTCTTCTGGAAAACTGAGAAGTGGCCTCTGGGATTGGGGATGGACCGTTGATGAAAGATTGGGACAAGATTGGGAACAAGAAACCACCAGTCTTACCGGAACCGGTCTGGGCACAGGCCATCAAGTCACGACCAGCAGCCACGATTGGGACGGAGTACTTCTGGACTGGGGTTGGCTTGGTGAAACGAGCGGAGTGGATGTTCTCGAGCAAAAGAGACTCCAAAGGAGGAGAGGTGAAAGTGGAGATAGGCTCTGGGACATCATCACCGGAGGCCTCGACTGGGATGTCGTCGTAGTTGTCGAAGTTGATACCGGAGGATTGGAACTTTGGATCGTCGGCTTCACCGAACAACTCCTTCTCCATGGCTGGGTTCTTTGGAGCTGGGATGTGCTTACCATCGACGAATCTGCCTTGCTCGTTGCCGCCACGGCCACCCCAGGAACGACCGCCCTGGCCACCGCGGTTGCCGTAACCGAAGCCGCCACGTCTTTCGCCACCTTGGCCACCTCTGCCTCTGAAACCAGAGTTGGAGTTGGAGTAACCGCCTCTGGAAGCGCCGTTGGAGTTGTAGTTGGACTCTCCTTGTGGGCGCGATCTTGCGTGTGGTGGGACGTAGCCGCGACGACCGCCCTGGGACTGGGACTGGGTCTGCTGCTGCTGGGAGTTCCCGTTGATGTTGAGTTGCTCAAAGTTTCCTGAAAGGTCTGACATATTGAGTGTCTTTGTCTTTTTGTAGTGTGTGGGGAAAGTTGCAGGGACTACACGTCAGTAGAGCGTTGAAGAAAGAGAGCTTTTATTCATCTCCTTCTACGTTACGCGGTTTCGCCCCCCTTCGTCATAGTGAGTGGAAAAAAATTCGCGAACCGAGAACTGATAAAAAAATTTTCAACCCCATCGATGCGATGATTCGCTTTGTTCTCGAAATTGGCGTGATTCTGGACGTTTTTGGAATACTGGCGAACATTTGCGTTCAGTATTTGCGCCACCAAGAGATTAATGTGAAAAGTGGCGCAATATGCCCTCGGAAATACTACTTCCGGTTCAGAAAAGGAAAGTCCTCTCAGCTGCTGCACATCGCGGGGTCTCTCGGGGACTAGACTAGCAGTTGTTTGAGGATGGACTAGATTGGATTACTATGAAGGGCGGTAAGGAGGCCTTCGTTTTCTTTGTTTTTGATATTTATCTTGTGTTTCTACTACTAGGTCATTGTATATTGTAACTATTGTTCCTTAGTTAGTAACAACGGTGTTCACAGATAGTATCTCACTTATACTCTCCCCTTTCCTACCCCTTACACACCTAGCTCAACAACCCCATGTGCCTCTAGGTAATCTCCGCGTAACTCGTACAGCAGTTTTCCAGGTGAACAGATGTCAGAAAATCGTGATCGATTACTAACACGGTTGAAGTCTAGAGGGTATGATAAAGTTAAGTGCTCCTGCACTCCCCTATTGAAGCCTTTCCTTCAGTGAGCCCTTTTGCACAGTTTCTGCTCGATCACATACGCCATACACTTACACCGGTTCTCTGAACAACACTCAGAACTCTCAACTCAAACAGAAAACGCTACTTTCCTGTGAGGCATAAAAGGGGCCCAAAGTTCCAACCTTCTCTCTCCTTCCTCCCAACCACTTTCTCATCCTTACAATTCAAAACATTCACCAATGTCTACTACCAATAGTAACAGTGCTGCTTCCTCCGTGGAAGATGCTGACAAGCAAAGCGTCCTATAGTCAACTACATCGGTGGTACAGACATCATCTACCTGTACCACAAGCACCACAGTATCTGAAGGTGTCTTGAAAAAGGAAGATGCTCAAACAGCCACCACTTTGGAAACGAATAACACCAACGACAACCAGAACAACAACGCTCCTGCTACCCAGAAGAATGCCTTCAGCCGATAGTGGACATCCGTTGTGGATAGCATGAGAAGGCAGGTGCCGGGAGATGTGTAGTTAGATCTCGAAGGCCAAGAAGAAGACAAGTCCGGTTCTATGAAAGGCCGACATGTTGCGTTGATTGCCATGGCCAGTGGGTTGGGAACCGGTTTACTGGTAGGTAACGGTTCTGCCTTAGCCACTGCTGGTCCATTGGGGCTGCTGATCTCCTATCTGTTTGTGAGTGTGATGTTGTTCCTCACTATGTTGGCGGCTGGTGAGTTGGCTGTCTCATACTCCAGTGTTGCCGGTGGTTTCAACGCATATGCTACCAAGTTGGTGGACCCCTCCATCAGTTTTGCCGTTGCATGGTTGTACTGTATCAACTGGATGTCTGTGTTGCCCCTTGAAATGGTTACCGCTTCCATTACTGTGAGGTTCTGGAATGATACACTGAGTCCTTCGATCTTCGTCACCATCTTCCTCATCTTCGTTCTCTCTACAAATGCATTTGGTGCTAAGGGGTACGCAGAGGTGGAGTTCTGGCTCAACTTGGCCAAAGTGAGCATGATTGTGATCTTCATGATCTGTGGTATCGTCGTCGACACTGGTGGTGCCAAGGATGTGGGCTTCATTGGATGGAAGTTCTTCAATGACCCTGGTCTCTTTGCCAACGGTGTGAAGGGTGTTGCTGCTGTGTTCGTCACCAGTGCCTTCTCTCTGGGAGGTACTGAGTTCATGGCTCTCACCGCTGCTGACCAGGCTAACCCAAAGAAGGCCATCCCATCCGCCCTCAAGCAGGTATTCTACAGACTGCTCATCTTCTACTTCGGCTCTGTACTCATAGTGTGTCTTATTGTCCCTTATAACTCCCCACAACTCATGGGTGCCTCGAACTCTCGTGGCCCACCAGCTTCCCCATACGTCATCGGTATCTCCTAGCTCCACGTCGGTCTTGGTCACTTTGTCAACGCTGTTATCCTTCTGGCTTTGATCTCTGTTGCCAACTCCGCATTGTATTCTTCCTCTCGTACTCTCTTCTCATTGGCCCAACAAGGATTTGCACCAAAGTTCTTTGACTACACGGACCGTAACGGAAGACCACTCCGTGCTATGTGTGTGTCACTAGTTGTGTCGCTGTTCTCCTACATCGCTGAGTACGAGAAGCAAGAAGAAGTGTTCACCTGGCTACTCTCCATCTCCGGTTTGGCTGCTATGTTCACTTGGTCTACAATCTGTTTCTCCCATATCAGATTCAGAGCCGCTATGAAGTCCCAGGGGAAGTCTCTTGATGAGTTGCCCTTCCGTTCCCCAGTTGGTGCCATTGGTTCTTGGAGTGGTTTGCTTTGTAATATTTTGATCATGGTGGCTCAGTTCTGGACCGCATTGTGGCCTATTGGTAAGCATGGTGAGACCTCCGTGCTCAACTTCTTCAAAAACTATCTCGGTATGATCACTTTTCTGGTGCTTGTGGTGGCTCACAAGTGTTGGACTAAGAATTGGAGACCTTTCATCCCAGCTGATGAGATTGACCTGGACACACAACGTCAGATTGCCGATGTGGATACTTTGGTAGAGACTAAGCGTATTGAGAAGGAGACTCATGACGCCCTTCCATGGTACACCAAGATCCATCTGTTCTTCTGTTGATTGGACGAATGTATACATATTCAACTAATATCTTTACTTCCTGACAACCTTGTCCAGTGTCAACTGTGATAGATCCAGTCCATCGAAGCGTGGGAAACGTGGTCCCAAGGTAGGTGTGTTGTTGCCCGTTTTGATTGGTGGAGGCGTGTCGATACCCTATCCTGGTGGTGGGACGAAGTATGTGGAGAGGTCTGTATCGTCAATGTCAGCAGGACTCTCGTTGCCATCCTGTAGATTCTCGTAATCTTCACTCTGGCCACCGCCAGCTGATTCGCCATCGTTGTCGTCTTCGGAGTCTGCAAAGTTGAACTTAGGTTTGTTCAGCTGGTTTCTCTCGTAGTTTCTCTTGTTCTTCTCAGAGAGGAATTGAACAAATGGTTTCTGCTGTTCACGAACGTTCCAGTTCAATGTACGTGAAACACTCTCAAAGTACTCCGTAGGTGAAGACATCACTGTGGGGAAGGAGAATGGAGATGCCGAAACTGTAATGTAGTCACCTTTCTGCAGCTCTACTCTGGCACGACCGTCAAACGCTGCCCATGCTGTGGAACGACTTCTCTTTGGGACCTTCACTCTCAACACCATGCTATCTGGGAGTAAGATAGGTCTGAACGAAAGCGTGTGTGGACAGATAGGAGTCACCGATATCACGTTCACTGCAGGGTGCACCAATGAACCTCCTGCACTTAGCGAGTATGCCGTTGAACCTGTTGGTGTGGCAAGAATGAGACCATCTGCCTGTGCCACTGTGAGGAGGGACCCATCACCATAGAGTTCCAACATCGAGACAAAGGGAGAAGGGCCTCTATCGATGGTGAGTTCGTTGAGGGCCTGTTGTTCACAAACGAGGGTACCGTCTGCTCTATGTACCCGACACGAGAGACGCATTCGTAAGTTTGTCCGTATTCCCTTCTCCATCACCACTGCTAATGAGTCTCTGAAGTCTTCGAACTGGAACGTGGTGAGGAACCCTAGTGAGCCGAGGGAGAAGGACATCACAGGTGGGACTTGTCTTTGGAACAATGACGAGACGTACAACACAGTACCGTCACCGCCGAGTGTGATTATGAGATCGATTATGGATGACTTCTCTTTGACGAATTGTCTGTCCCAGTATTGTAGGTAGTGTGTAGCCTTGGGTAACTCACGGCATAGACCCTCTGCGTTGAACCGTACTGACTTTTGTAGATGGTGGTCAACATAGACAGTGAGATCCTTGTACCTGGTCAAGAGCCATTCAGTGATCTCACGTGTGAGATACACCAATGAATTATCTCTGGCTTTCGTAACGATCATGATGTGTTTGCAGTCCAACTTCACAGTGGTCTTTGAGAGGTTCTTGGAGAGGATACGGACCCCATGTGCGGTTTCTGCCAGCTTAGCGTGTGATTTCGATGTCTTGAGGTTATCGGAGGAGTTTGAGAGCTTTCTGAACAACTTCACTGCATCATCTTCTGACTTCTTGGTCTTTGGTTTGGGACGGGTGTCCTTGTTGTTGTCAGTCCCGCTGCTCTGGTTGTGGAGCGGGGACGGGTGGAGTGGCGTTGGGGAGCCCATTGTCGAATTGATGTCAACTGGAGAAGAATATCTGCTTAGGTAACTCCGATAGTGAATCTGTGAGCGAATTGTGTCAAGATAGTTCTCTTCTCCAACCTCCCCTGCTGAAAGTACTAAGATATCTCTGACTAATTTAAGATTTCCACTCTACGTCAGCTGCCAATTCGGTGCTCCGAAGCCCGGCTTTTGGACATCTCCACGATCATCTCCACGATGGGCAAAACACGTCCGACATCTACAATAACTTATAAGTCACACTGGTAACAACAACAACGAGTATATAGATATATGGGGAAATAGTACACAACTAGAGAGAAACTGTCTCGATCATTCGACCTTCTCGACACGACACTTCCAGCCCTTACCGTCGAGCAGAGGCAAAGAGGCACCGAGACACCAACCCAATTCGTTACCGGCAATCTTCTTAGCGGTTCTGAGCTCTCTGTGCAATGGGATGTCGTAGCCGATGTGCAACAAAGCGACCTGGAAGGACAAGTCTAAACACCACTGAGGCTCCTCCTTCAACTCCTTGATGGATCCGTCCACTGCGCTGAGAGCATCGGCCCACAAGGACTCACCGCTGCACACAACCTTTGCCAAGTCGGAGAGCTCTTGCAAAGTGAAAGAAGATGGCATACCGAGTGGGTTGGTTCTGTCGTAGAAGTAGGAGAACACGTAGAGGTCGCTTGTCTCTCTGAAGGTCTTCACGAGTGATGGCTGGTGTACACCGTTGAAAGAGCATGGAGCCACAGAACACTCAGCATCCTTCTTCAAAATGGCCTCAGCGAAGAATCTGCACTGAGCTCCAGAAGCGACATCAGCGCCCTTGAAGTCGATCTCGTACTGTGTACCGTCGTCGAGCTTCACCTTCTCACCCTGCACGGTCATACCTGGTGGGATACATGGAGACACGAGGGATCCCTTCTTAGTCTCCTTGTCCAACTTGCCCTCCTTGATGGCGGTTTCAACAAGCAAGGCGTTCACTTTGTTTCTACCGGCCATCAAACCGTAACCCAAGTGGGAGAACTGGTACAACTCGAAGTCCCTGTTACCGAAGGAGATCTCGTACTTGTGCTCACCGTCGACCATCTTCTCACCATTCTTGAACTCAGGCTCAAACACGATCTGGGTAGAACCACCACCAAGGTCAAACACAGCAGCAGTTGGGAACTTATCAGCGGAACCGATGTTACCGAGCAAGTAGTTGGCAGTGATCCAGGCATACACACCTTCATCGTCACCGGACATGATGGAGACACCATCGCCCTCAACAACTGGGAATGGGTAGTCGTTCTCCAAGTGGTCACGGACAGCCTTCAAGATGTTCTTGGACTTCTCCTCACCAAGCAAACGCAAACCGGCAGTGGCCTTCACGGCAACTGGGGTGCATCCTCTAGCCTTAGCAGGGACGGTGTCCATAGCGATCTTGAGCAATGGGTCCAGGGACTCAGCAGCACCATCGGTATCAGTGTCGAAGGAGGACAAACCAGGCTTGAGCATCTCAAAGGTCTCCTTCAACAACTTTGGTGGAGAGTAACAGGTGTCGAACTCGTACACGTGAACACGAGAGCCAGTAGATCCGGCATCGATCATCACCACGTACTCTGTGTCCTTCTTACAGTCAGCAACGCTCTTGGCCTTGTTGGAAACCTCATCGTCTTCATCCTCATCGGCCTGTGTAGACTTGGACTTGTCTGGAACATCGTCATAGGCCTTCTTGTCGTCCTTGATGGCGTTGAACTCAGACTTACCCTGGGATAACTCACCGGATCCCAAAGAAGCTCCATCTGGCTTTGGAGCCTGCTTGATTGGTGTGCCGTCATCCTGGGCCTTTGGATCGATGGTACTGTCATCGGCAAACTGTGGTGAGGTGCCCAAGTCCACTGGTGGCAAAGGCTCCTTGGCCTTGTTGATCGAGTCTGCGGAATCGTCAGCGTACTGTGGGGAGTTGATCGAGTCCGCTGGAGGGTATACAGGGTCCTCAGGCGTTTTGGCCTGCTGTTCCACGGTGGAGGCGATACTTGGAGGAGAGGTTATCAGGAAGATGGTGATGGCGAAGATCACCAGAGAGGCGATTACGAAGCGTGAGTTGCGCACCGAGGGAGACAACTGGATGACCATCTTGTCTGTCTGGTGGGGTATTTAGTTGGTTAAGAACTGGTGAGAATGTGGAATTGGTGAGATTCTTGACTTGAACAGCTCAAAGGTTTGAAATTTTCGAGGATCTGCGCAGGATAATCATAGTGACGCGTTGAAGGGTTTCGTGTCCAATTCCATAAACGTATGCGGTTAGTCAGCCCCTGCAACCTGGCGTAATTTTCAACTGTCTTCTGACTTCATCATGATGAAGATGGAACCGTAATCATCAATCAAACCGTCATCGAGAAGATCAAAGAAGTCCCCGAGAATGTCACGTAACATCGATAAGGCGAACACGATCCTCTCGAGGTATCAGGAACAACAGGCCGAGCAAAACGGATACATCGACTACAACTCCACTCAACGTCCCAGATCCGTTTAGAAGTGCAACTCTCTCAAAGATGCTGAGCAGTGGAGGAAACAGGTGTTACAAGAGATCAGCCAACGGATGCTTAAGATCAACGACCCGAAAGTATCCGACTACCTGTTGAGAGACCTGAACGATGAAATCAACAAGCTTATGAGAGAGAAGATCGCATGGGAACATCGTATCAAAGAGTTAGGTGGCCCAGACTACATCAAGAGTGATCACGGCAAAGTAACTGGTGGTGTGGTTATAAGAGGTTACAGATACTTTGGTCGTGCTAAAGAACTCCCCGGTGTGAAAGAATTGTTACAGAAGCAGCAGAGTGATAGACAAGAGATGAGGAACAAGAAAGATCAGAACAAGTCATTACAGCAACGATACAGGGAGTTACAGGAACGTGTGGATACATTCTACTACGGATTCAAAGACGAGGTGGACAGCTGTGCTCATCAGGACTCAGCAGTGAGGCGGGATGTTCTCAGTGAGGTGCGGGATATAATGGGTGATGACATGGTGGAGGAGATTGATGACCTACAAGCACTGGCACTGGACAATCAAAAAGGGAACAACAGCGAGCCGTTCGATGCACTGCTCAAGTATGAGAAGACAGCTACGAAGAAACGAACCAAGAGAATGCTGCAGGAGAAAGTGGATGTCAACCCGGACGACGTGGTGCTCATCGCAGTTACACCTCCGCCAACGTTACAACAGGTAGAAGCCTTCCTCGTGGAGAGACGTAAGCGTCAGCTAGCAGAACAATTGGGTGAATAAAAACGTTCCCTACATATGAGTAACTCATTATGACTTAAATATATTAACAGTATGGACAATAAAAAGATGGAAGAATAGAAGCAGAGGGGGGTTCATGGATATATACACAGTGGAGAAATGGAAACTCTTTTCATGATGTGCCAGAAACTCTATAATAATAAGGAACATGCTTGTCAAATCAATGACATATGATGATGATGATAGATTGTGGGTAGGTGGGTGATTGAATCTGGATAGTGGCAAACAACAAAAAACATCGTGAAGTTTCATATTCTGGTTTCGTTACTCATGTCTTTAGATAGGAGATTGGTAGGGGGAATATGCAAGTGGGGCTGGTGAGATGACAGTGGGATCACATTCACTTACAAGCCTTGACCAAGTAAGTGACCAAGTCGTTTCTGTCCTTCTCCTTCTTCAAACCACCGAAGGCCATCTTGGTACCTGGAATGTACTTCTTTGGGTTCTCCAAGTAGTCGGACATGGTCTGCTCGTCCCACATAACAGCCTTCTTGATGTTGGCATCGGTGTAGGAGTAACCTGGAGCCTGACCAGAAACACGGCCGAAGACACCGTTCAAGTTTGGACCAACCTTGTGTGGACCACCAGCCTCAACGGTGTGACACTGGAGACATCTGGTCTTGAAGAGAGTAGCACCCTTCTTCTCGGAACCCTTCTTGTATGGAGCTGGCATTGTGTATGAATATGTGTGTGGATGATAGATGGAGAAGTTGTGTTTACCTTTTGTGTGTGGAAAAGTGGAAGCCTCGGGCCTTAAATAGATGCAAATTTTCCAAGTGACGTGAATGGCTACAAGATGAGCACCAGCGCCCGGGGATTATGAATTCAGGGGCTATGATTGGCTCCGCTCGTGCATTTTCGGTAAGCCCACGCCGAGAGGCGCATCGACGCTGAACTTTTTGTGTCAAACTTTGACGTGGGAGGTGCCTTATATGGAGTAGCTGGTGATCGGTGGTGTAAAATATAGCTTAACTAGGTAAATCAATGGTCGAATTTCCCCAGAAAATTGGTGTTCACTACCAATTATTCCACGCCAAAAGCTTAAAGAGCGATATATCCGGCTGCAGCGAATCGCAGAACAGGAAGATGGATCTCGCGCTAATTTCCTTTTTGGGAATCCGGTTAAACTGTTTGATTCCCCTGAGTTCAAACTTCACGATGACGTTTCTTTTGATAAACAGTTGTAGATGGTCAATTAAGGACGGTCCATGAGACAACGAGGTGGGAAAACATTAAAATCATGGTTCGGTTCAATGGTCACTCTACATTGTCACTCTTGCGGATTCGTTGACCTGTCGAGTGGTGGAGACTTGGAATCACCTTGCTCTTTACCCCCACGAGCCACGACTTTGGCACATGAGGTCCCGTTCAAGTTGTTCCACTGAAAGTTGAAGAGGTACCTGGAATAGCTCGACGCATACCAGATAAACTCATCGCTGCTTTCACTGTCACAGGTCTTTCCCTTATCACCCTAATCCGCTCTACAATCGCTGAGCAGTCTGTCTCAGGCCAATAGTCAACTTTGATCTATTCTTGGCTTATCGTGGGGGTTCATCTTCATGGGCGGTGGAAAAAAAAACACTATTCTGACCCTTTTATGGCTACTTAACGCAGCGAATTTTCCGCACTAGTGACTAGATGTCCGACTCATTGAGAGAAAGGTTACTGAAATCACTTGATCCAGATAGACAAGTATAGTAGATATTCCACGAATATGGCCCTGGGAAAGTGTTCAATCTGCTCGACAGAAGAGGCAAAGTACAAATGTCCCAAATGTCCTGTCGTTTACTGCTCTGTGAAGTGCTACAAGTCACCTCAACATCAACACTCTGAACAACCTCAAGACCAACAACCAACGCCATCATCAACTGAAACTTTACAAACGAATACACAGATCCCGCAGAACAAACCAATTGCCAAGTATCAGAAAATCTTCGAAGATGAGCAAATCAAGTACATGCTCAAGTTCCCTGCCCTCACCATCCATCTACAAGCCATCTACACAACTCTCACTGATATGACGTTGACACCAGACAAAAGAGTGGATATGGCTAATGAGAAGCTCAATAACCTCAGAGTAGCAGGTTCAGAGCCTAATGAGCTAGTGGAAGAGTTTTGTGAAAGAGTTATAGAAGTGCTACAAAATGGAAGCTGATCGATGTTAATTTCACTGGATAATCAATACCCTTCTGCTATTTTTCACAAGTTCAACTTTGGTCTAAGCAAACCCTTGTGACCCTTGAGTTTGACTCTGAAGATGGAACCACCAAGATCCTCTGGGTTCAATCCCAACTTGTCTGGCTCATCCAAGTGCAAGTTGGCAGAAGTGATGAACAACTCATCCATGTCCTTACCACCAAATGAACAAGCAGAGATTCTGGAAGCTGGCAACTGGATCTTCTCCACAAGCTTACCCTCAGCGTCAAAGTGAGCAATGGAGTTTGTGCTCCAAACAGCTGTGAACAAGTGGCCATCCTCGGTCAGAGTGTGTCCATCTGGTTCTGGAGACTCGCACTCTGGGTAAAACTCCTTGATGTTAATGAAGGGTCTCTTGTTCTTCAACTCACCGTCCTCGTAGTCAAACTTGTAAATTGTGAAGTCCAATGAAGAGGTGTATGTCACAGTCTTTCCATCCTTTGTCCAGTTGATACCGTTGGAGATCAGGATGTTTGGCTGAGCCACAGTGAACTCACCAGTAGTGGTGTCAATTCTGAAGAGCTTACCTTCGTCAATTGGACCGTACTCGAAAGATCCCATAACACCTTGGAAGATGTATCTGCCGCTTGGGTCTGCGTTTCCATCATTGGATCTCAACTTCTCTCCGTCTGGGTAGAGCCACTTGTACTCAAACTTACCTGTGGAGAAAGTGTATGAGGCGATACCGCTCTTACCACCAAGGTAAACAACGTCGTCGTTCTTGGTCAAGAAGATAACACCAATGAACTCGTTTGGAATAGTGATCTCCTCATGAGAAGACTCGATTCCTGCTTTCTCCTCAACGGTGTACTCGTCAGCGGTGGTGGATGGAAGGGTGACACGGTGGAATTTACCAGCAATGATATCGACCCACAACAAGGTGTTGTTGGATGGGTTGTAGGTTGGACCTTCGGACAAGCGGCCGTTGTAGTTGAGGAAAGGCTGGACAGTGCTCATGGTTGAAAATCGATTGTAAAATCTGCTGGTTTAACAACCACTACGTCCTAAGTTTATTGCGGAATCTGGGGATTGTTGATGGTTATAAACTGGCGATGAAAAACCCACGGCCTCCACCATGGGCCGGGTCGGACCGCAGAGCGTATTTGATCACGCCTCCACATTTTACCGACTATTAAGCTGAATCTATGAACTATGTAATTTGTGCTATTGTCTCCTGTTTCTATTTATTTGGTGTATATCTATATATGAACTGTCGAACTGTCGTGTAGGATGTAGAGCTCATCTTCTATCAAACAGGCTCGAGCCAAGCGCTATATATGATCTGGTTCAGCTGATAGCCTGTAGCTTCACTTGTAGCCGTCGGACTCAGCGGTGGAGGAACCCAATCTCCGAAAATCATGCCGAGATGTGGGGTCGTACCGTGTACGGTGGTACGGTGTAGGGCTCGACAACAGGTCCTTTTCGCGGTGCCGGTCCGACCTGTTGGACCGCCGGTCCGCGGTCCAAGGACCGCTCGGTCCACGAAATAGCTGGACCGACCCAGGACCGGTGAAATATAAGGAACTATGCGCACATTAATCATACCATCATACCCAATGGACTTGATAGCCA
>JAKVQR010000382.1:0-16355 GCA_030462915.1 Petasospora meyerae
AAAGGTAAACACGATATACACGTCTCTTCTGCTAGTGCTAGGCACCGAACCATTTACAGTTGTCAGTTGCCCATCTATACCTATTCACTGTGATTCGTCCTGATCCCTGAGATAATGGACAGCGACAGCGACACTGCGTCGATAGATGATGTCTTCTCAGCAGAACCAACCGTCGAACCGTTTGATGATGAGGACGATGACTCTCTTATCGAGGACATCGATATACAGGTAAGTTCTTCATTAGATTGGACTACTTGATTCTTATCAAAATTACTAACACAATTTCCCTCCAGGAGATTGATATCCAAGAATTCCTTTCACAAGCACCTCCAAAGAAGAAGCGTCGTATAATTCGTTCACGCGTACCACAAGACAACAACAACACAGGCATCATCGATGAGGGAAACTAGGTATCAGGCGTGATAAAACGCGTTACTTTGAAGAACTTCATGTGTCATTCACACTTTGAGATCGAACTGGGACGCCGATTGAACTTCATCATTGGTCATAATGGGTCAGGAAAGTCCTCTATCCTCACAGCCATCTCCGTGTGCTTGGGTGCTAGAGCCACTGATACCAACAGAGGTTCATCCATCAGTGATTTGATCAAAGAGGGAACACAGGCTTCTGAGATCACAGTTGTTCTCACAAATGATGGACCCGATGCATATGACCACAGTGTCTTCGGCGACGAGATCAGTATACAGAGAACGATTCAACGTGGATCCAGCTTGGCACCTTACAAGATCAAGAACTCACAAGGCGTGGTGATATCCACCAAGAAATCCGATCTGGCATCCATTCTTGACCACTTCAACATCGCTGTGAACAATCCAATGTGCTTCCTTTCTCAGGACATGGCGCGTTCTTTTCTCACGGCCTCAAACGATAACTTGAAGTACAACTTGTTCATGAGAGGAACACTGATGGAGAAGATGATCGAAAACATGCAGGCCACAGAAAGGTACAAGGGTGATATCTCCATGAGGATTGTCAACATGAAAGAAGCATTGGTGGGACTCAAGGAGGAAGCCACGGAGGCCAGAAAGCTCCATGAGAAGATGGCATCTCTGAAGAATCTCAACCGTCGGAAGACTGCACTGGAAGGAAAGTACTTCTGGTTGGAGTACATTGACTGCGAGAAGAAGATCTCTCAAATCCACGAAGAGTAGGAGAAAAACCAAGAGGTCATTGAGCAGCTCGAACGGCAGATTAACGATTTGGCTGATGAAGTGGAACTCTACAACAATGAGAAAGAAGTGAAGTAGAGGAAAGTCGAAAGGTGCGATGAAGAACTCACAGACTTGAAAGAGCAGCTCAACGTGAAGAAAGCCGATCTCAAACACATTGACAGAGAGATTGCCAAATTGGAGATGTCGTTAAAGGAGTTTGAGAGAGACTCAAGAGAGAACGAATCTAAGCTGAAACATCTACAGCGTGCCATTGAGGTTGAATCCCAGACATTGACCCAACGACATGCTGGCAGTGATAAAGGCAAACTTCTCGAAGAGAAACGGCAATTGGAGGAACGTAACAACACATTGATACCCAGAAAGGATGAACTCCCGGACCTCATTGACGAGATCAACGCACGGTACTCCGCAGAGTACGACACCATCAGTGACGAGATCAACATCATCAAGACCAACATCTATGAGAACCGATAGTTCATCAAGGATGTTGAGAGAGAACAGTAGAAGACTACATCACCGCTAGCACTATATGGAAGACAAGTGGAGAATGTGGTCAGTGATATTCACCGCAATCAGAGTCGTTTCCAGGGAAGAGTCATGGGCCCACTCGGACAGCACATCTACTTGAAGCCTGGATTTGAGAAGTATCAACAGCTCATCAATAACCTCCTGGGAGGTGTAACTGGTACCTTCGTTGTTGAGAATCTCCAGGATCGTCGTGTTTTGACTGATATCATGCGTCAGAATCGAGTTACACGTCCAAGTATCCTGATCAGAAAGTTTGAGAGGTTCAATTACACCAGTGGTATACCACAAGTTCAACAACCCACACTGCTTGATGCTCTGGAATTTGAGAACGAGGATGCGAAGTTCGTCGTTATTGATATGGCACATGTTGAAGGCATAGTGCTAGCAGAAAACAGATTTAGCTGTCAGCAAATTGTGGAATCCAGAACACGAAATGTTCTGTCGGCTGTTGCCATGAATGGGCCAGACCAAGGCTTCCAGATGTCACTGAACAGTTTTGGTGGTTTGGTGTCCAATCCATTGTTCTTTGGAAACTCTCTCCCCAAGATCAAGGTGAGAAGTGGCACCACTGATACATCTGCTCAGGAACAGGCCATTGTCCATTTGGAAGGCCGACTGCGGGACATGGAAGCACGGAAACGAAACCTCTTGGAACGACAGAGACAAGAAAGAGATGGTCTCTCTCGTGAACTAGAAGGCATCAAGAAAGAGATGAGAAAGATACGAGAACGGTTACATCACATTGACACGAAGCTGAATGAAGAAATTGACAGAGGAAGATTAGAGGCACTTACTGAGGATTTCCAAGCTACTCAAACCGCTTAGGAGATCCACTTGAGAAGTGCACCGGAGATATCCAGGGACATTGAGAGGTGGAACGATAAGTATCAATCGACTCTGGAAGAGTTTGACGAAGTGAAGGCCAAGGCGAAGGGCCAAGTTGAGATTGTCAAACTAGCGAGGGAGGAATTGCAGAAGAGTGAGACTGAACTTCAGATCAAACTCACCACAATGCAGTACTATGAGCGCAAACTTCAAGAACAGAACCGTGCAGTTGATACTATCACTGAGACCCTACCGGACTGGCTGAACAAGAAGGACGATCTCAAAAGGAGAGCGGAGAACCTTTGCTCAATAGAGGAGGCAAGCAGGATCGGGATTGATAATGTGAAGCAGGTGGAGGCCGAGATCAAGGTGATGGAACGGAGAGTGAGAGAAGCACAAGAAGTGCTTGGGATGTCCCCTGAAGAGATCATCGAGAACGATCGGGTATCACGAGAGAAGTACCTGCATGCGGCAAAGCAGTTCAGAGAAGCCAAGTCCACGTTTGAGTTGCTTGTGAAGTCGCTACAGATGAGACTTGACTCTTTCCTCACGACAAGAGAGACCACATTCATCTGTGCGGATTACGATTTCCGCCAGTCGTTGTCGTCCAGAGGGTTCTCTGGTAAACTGCACTTCGATGTGAGAAGAGGGAAGTTGGAGATGGTGGTGAGTACAAAGAACGATAAGACACCACGACATGTGGACTCGCTCTCAGGTGGTGAGAAGTCCTTCACACAGATCTCCCTGCTGTTGGCTACTTGGAAGCCGATGCGCTCCCGTATCAAAGGATTGGATGAGTTTGATGTGTTCATGGACCAGGTGAACAGAAAGATCGGTATGAAGCTGATGTTACACAAGCTCTCGAAGGATGTTGGTCAAACCATCTTCATCACTCCGCAGGACATTGGCCAAATCGCCGAGTTGGATCCTCGTTTTGTGAAGATCCACAGAATAAGTGATCCCCGTGGTGGTTGATAGCTACATCACAAATGAACAGATTGATCATACTTCATATTCATTAAGAATTGTACAAGCAATCAAGCGGACCACACGAGCTTCTCGCCGTGGACCTTGTCGTTCTTCAACAAGACCCAGGCCTTCTGTGCGGACTCGAAGCCTGGCTCCAACACATTCAACTTAGCGTGCTTGATGTCCTTGAAGATAGCTGGGAGCTCCTCGTGCCAGAACTTCTTGTACAACTCCATACACTCCTTCTCTGGAGTCCAGTGCATACCGAACAAATCGAACTCCTCGCCTTCACAGACGTAGGCAAGAGTAGCTGGAGCGAAGATGACCTCACCACTTCTGTCGTCCTTCTTCAAACCGGACTCGTTCATGAAGAGCAGAGAGTCCAATGTGACCGTTGCAGAGTCCTTGGTGGCATCGTACATTGATTGCCATGTGGTAGCGTTTGCCACTGTATCAAGAGCGTATCTGATCTCTCCCTTTGCAGCGTCTCTGATCTGCTGAATGGCATCTTCATCGTTGTAGTCGACAACAACGTCGGCACCAATGGACTTCAAGTACTCGTGGTTCTTCTTAGAAGCGGTGGTGATGACCTTGAGACCGTAGTTGAGCTTAGCAACCTGGATGGCCAAGATACCAGTGGCAGTGGCACCACCCCAGATCAAGATGGCCTTACCTGTGTCCTCCTTGGAGATCTTCATGTTACCGGCAAAAGAGAGGCCAACGGTGGTGAGACCAAGAGTGATGGAAGCTGCACCTTCCCATGTGTCGACTGGGCCGGATCTGTACTCGCCAACAGGGGCATGTTTGAAGTCCTTCACGTCGTACTTGATGGTGGTGTCTGGGGTAGCAATGATGTACTCAGCGAAGCAACCCTGGACCTTGGAGAAGTTACCGTGGGCAAAGACAGAGACAACATCGCCAACTTCGAATCCCGTAACGTCCTTACCGACCTTCTCCACGAAGCCGGCTGCATCGGAACCGGTGATGTCACCTGGTCCACCCTGCTTGAGGTCAATGTGTTTCCAGTCGGTTGGGTTGGCAGCGTAGGCCACGGTCTTCACGATGAGCTTGTTGTCTGGACACTCTGGGATTGGGATGGTGGCGGTGGTGGCCCAGTTAGGCTCTGCTGGGTTCTCTGCGATGACGAAGGCTTTCTGCGACATTGTGGTGATTAGTTAGCTGTTGATTCTTGAAGTTTTGAGGCCAATTGATTTGTTTGGAGGACTATAGAGGTGGGGATTAGCCCTCTTTTATACCTCTGGGTCGAGCTCGGTGGAAAGAAGCGGAACTTTGCCACTCTCTCACCCCACGCTGTCAAAGGTAGCTGTGCCATTACTAAGCTCACATGCAGGACCACCTCAACATTTGTCGGGGTTTTCTAGGGAAACGTGCGCTTTGAAGAAGAGTGACTAGGGTTAAGTAGATTTGAAAGTGATGAAACTGAGCACGTTAGTGGGACATAAGGTCGATCTTCTATCCAGATACTCAATTGAGCTGGAAATCCTAGTCAATTGAAGGTGAATGTGGAAGAAGTCTCTCGGTTCATCATCGGAGATCGGACTGACATCAATTTTCCGGATTCCATTCCGTATAGAAATGCTCCTACACGTGATCCGGTAATAAAGAAAAAAAGAAAAAAAAAACCAGGCCGTCTTCAAAAGATAAAGCGGCCTTCCATCATCTGTAAGTCAATCACAACCAATCAAAGTCACAATTAACTTCCCCAAAAAAAAACAATGTCCCTCCCACAAACCCCATCTTCCCTTCCACGATCAATCTCCACATTCATCACCCGTTCGAAGGAATTGGCAGTTGCAGACCCCATCATTTCATATCTGTGCAAGCTCTTTGCCGTGGAGCAGATCCTTTCACAGGGACTTCACACCTCTGATGATGATGTTGCTGCCTTTGCAATGGCACTGCTAGATGACATTGAAATTTGCAAGTCCTCACCACCATCAGATGACTTCCTCGAAGTGATTCAAGACAAGGAGTCGTCAATCGCATACGTGCTCAACTTCAGCAACAAGATCTTTGGTGCGGCGTTGATGGCAATTCAGGAATAGAGAACCTCAAAGCAAACTGCAATGAGTCTGATGGCAGTGGCCAACTTCTACGAGCTACTACAGCTATGGGAAGAAGATTACCAAAGACTGGACGAGTTGGAGGACATTGCGAAGAAAGTGAAGTATGCCAAGTACCACGCAGCAAGAATCCTCAAGTCCATCAAGGCTGGAGAAGACCCTAACGAGTACGTCCCACCACGCAATGAGTTCAGTAAAGAGGAGGATGCAAATGAAGAGGAAGAACTGTCAAGAGAATTGGACGAGATGAGAGTTGCCAAGAGTGCATCTCCCGCAGCAGAACAACCAAGTGCACCTGATGAATTCACAATGCCCTCTGCTCCTTCGGGTACAGCTGACGAATCAGATACCCCACCAGTGTTTGTGGATGAAGAACCACTTGAACTGGGACTCCCATCCGCACCTGTTGATGTACCAGGGATGGACGAAGAACCATCGTTCTCATTACCGGCACCACCATCTGAACCACCAAAGACGGTCACTCCTGCCAAAGCTGTGGTGGTTGATGAAACACCAAAGAAACCTATTGACATTGCCGAGATCATTGAATCCAGTGAAATTTACGCCAAATCACAGAAACATGCCAGATTCGCCATCTCTGCTATGAACTACGAAGATAAGGAAACCGCTATCAAGGAACTCGAGAACGCCATTGCACTACTAAAGAAGCTGAAGGAATGATTCATCAATATACTCAAACTAACATCTTCTCCTGCTTCTCATACGACGATGTGGAGTCACCATCTTCAACGTGAGATGTCTCAGCCTTGGCCTGCAAGTGGTTGATATCGATATCGTTTATGGACTCACCAAATACCTCGGCAACTTCCTCCAACGTACGACCAGAGGTCTCCACAAATGTCAAATACACAATGGTCAGCTCCACAGCCAAGATACAGCACCACACGATGTAGTACTTCCACTCAATGGCGTCCATCGCAATTGGATTCACAAACCCGTTGTAGATCTGACCCAGTTGTTGAACGAGCACACAGATGTTGATACCCTTGGCTCTGATGGTGAATGGCAAGATCTCAGTCAAGTACAAGAATGGCAACCCATTCAAGCCGTAGTTGTAAGCGATGTAGTAGAAGAAGATCATAGCCATAACACCCTTTCCGAGAGACTTGTCCTCGAAGTTTCTCTGTTGGTTGATGGCGGAGAGAATGGTCCAAATGACGTAAACAAGAAGCATGGCAGCAATGGATCCAATGAACGCCGGTCTTCTCTTGGTGGTGTTGAAGGCAAACAAGTTAATTATGATGGCGATACCGTAGTTGAAGATCATCAAACCTCCGTTGTACACCAACTGCTCGGACTCAGAGGTGACACCAATAGAGTCAAGCACCTTGGCCAAGTAGTAAGACACCAATCCGTTACCAGAGAGCTGCATGCAGATTCCAACCCAAGTAAGCAAGAAGAGTCTCTTTCTGTTACCTGGTGTCTCGAGGAAGGACTTGTAAGAGAAGTTGTCAGCCAACTTCTCCTGTTCAATGGCTAATTCAATCTCAGACATCTCAAAGTCAACTAGGGCACCTCCAACGTCCTCATCGTTACCAGCATGGTACTTCAACAAGATAGATCTGGCCTCATCGTTTCTTCCCTTGGAGACCAAATAACGTGGGGACTCTGGAACAAGGTAGATCAAGAGTCCCTGGAGCACTGGGAAGAGACCTTGGATGATGGAAGGGATTCTCCACGACCAGTTACCACTCATGTTTCTCGTACCGTAGGAGACCCAACCTGAGATGATGGCACCGAGATACCAGTTTGAGCTGTAGAACGCGGTCACTGCCTGTCTGTGGGAAGGATAGGACAGCTCAGAGACCAAAGGAGGAGAGGAAACAGTGGCAATACCGTTACCGAATCCCAGCACCATACGGGAAACCAAGAACATAGCGTAGGCCTTCATGTTAGGGTTTGCAGTTTCTTCATCGACGGTTGTCCAGACACCAGCACAAGACTGTAAGATAGTACCCATAATCATGATGATGTTACCGATCATGATGGCGTTTCTTCTCCCGAATCTGTCAGCGATGATGGAGGCACAGAAGAAAGACAACGTGACACCGAAGACAACACCGTTCGCAATGGCACCAAGAGTGGCACCAGATGGGTTACCCATAGCAGCCATCCAGTCAGGCATAGACTGAAATGCATTTAGTAAGGAGCCGTCATAGCCTGTGTTGGTTGGTGTGAGAGAGATGATGAGGATAAGGGCGTTGAGTTGACGGAGATGTGGGACTTTCATCCACGACTTGCCATAGCTAGGCAGGTAGTTCTTCAGATTGTCTGTGTGTTCATGTTCTGTTTCAAGATTGTTGTCTTCTGTAGATGAAGGACTGCTTGTAGTTTGTTTCTTCTTGAAGAATTTGACTTCGTCGGCTAGGAATCCAACCATTTTTGTAATCGATTGTTGAAGTGTGTATAATGGAGAACATTGGAAGCCAACGGAGGCCTCTCAGGTCTACAAGGTGGGAACTACTCTTCCTTATATAGACAAATCTCAGTTGCCCACTGCCCAGATAATTTCTACCCCCAACACCTCAAAGTTGTCATTCAGGGCTCTACACTATGATAAGTGTGAAACTAGTTCCGTATCAGACAGGGACCCTCTGCAATATTCGACGCATCTGTGTGGAGAAGGGCAATTTTTAGCCTACAGATAATTGGTAGGGGCACGTTGGAGTCGTGGTTTTGGTGGGGGTGACTCAGGTATTTCGCGAGAAAGCGGTGGGCGAAGGGCTGTGGCGGCTAAACTCCAGGTGCTTCTACCCCGGACAGCTCCTATTTGGCCAATCAGAGACTATACGCCAAGCTAAATGCTATATCATTTTGATTCCGAGCACCATGGTCCGAGGGTCCGAGCCGCAACCGTAGCTCCGTACTACGTAGCCTACGGATAGATAGCACTGTAATCGGAAAAAAAATAGCCTCTATGGAAGATCAGATAAACCTTCACTATCACACGTAGGAGACGAGTAATCATGATTTGTATTGATAGTACTGAGTACTTTGATTTCGGACTTGGTGATAAGCAGATACATAACAGACGTCTGTCACAGCATACGCCCGGTCCGGGACAGCAGCTCCGGGTCTTATGACTCAAGTGCTGTCAGTTTGACTGCCGTATATGACTCCTGACTCCTGAGTCAACGTGAGTCTTCTTATGGAATTTGACTCCTTCAGGCTTCCAACATGCCGCCCGGTGGGGTGATGAAGATACGTGTCTATCAAAGCACATCACGATGACATCATAGGGCTCGTCGCCAGGGTGTACAGCTAATCACGATTCAGTGACGATTCTTGAATCCTGAATCTTGAGCCGATCATCAGTTCCAGCTTCCAATGGGCGGTGCACAGCTGATCATGCTAGATAACCTTGTTTGAGGTGTTGCTGAGGCTATGCAATTGTGCGGGGCAAGATGATTATTCACTGTTCAGGTGTATTATATACTGTTCCAAGGTAGCTAACATGCCAATCTCAACCGAAGCTCGCCTAATGTCTATTGAAATCATTGAACCATCCTTCTAACAATTGGTGCCACATTACACCATCCCGTGTTTACCATTTCCTCCTCGTCTTGTTCTTCCTCTTTTGGTCCGTAATGTGGCTTCTTAGCATCAGGCTCTTCATCGCCGTAGAGCTCTCTCCAAAGATTCCAAAGATCTCTTGAGTACTTGGATATCTCTGTCTTCGTTTCGTCTGTACACATTCTGGAAATCTTCGTTGTATGTGCCATTGCTGGCATCTTGACAGACTTGTACCTCAACACTCTCAAGTCAGGTAACTGGTATCTCCCGTAGAAGTTGTAGGCAATAGGACAATCCATCGTCATGGTCAAAGGATCATCTTTCAGTTGTTGAAGTAACATCGCATCGTTGCGATCCTGTGTGAAGTCCAGCTCTTCAAGCCTGTCAAAGTGTTTTCCCTAGAATGCAACCGTACAGAAGTCACCTGTTATGTTCATTCTCTTCAACTTTGGCGCAGATGAGAACAGCATCAGTTGCATTGTTCCGGCACTGTTCCACTCTGGAAGTCGTTTGATGTCACCATTGGAGCTCTTGCCCTTGAAACGTGTTTCTCTACCCATGGTTATAGCCAACTCCACAGTTTCAAGGCACGGTGTCCCTTGGAAGTTGATCGTGTAGACCGCATCGGTGTTGTTGAAGATAGTTCCTTGGTATCTCCATGCCTTGTATCGTCCAAAGAGTCTCAACTTCTTCAGCTGTGGGAACACACAGGATTGAGGGTTTGCCAGTACCATGAAATCTGTCCCTGAGAAAACATCCATTTCAACGAGATTGTCGAAGCTCAACACTACCGGTCTGTCGTCACGGTCGATCGTCGGTGCGTAGTTCTCTGTAAGTTGCTTGGTGCCGTCCGTTGTTGTAATCACCAATTTCTTGACACTTCTGAAATCCTATAATACCTTCAATGGGTATCCAATACCAATCTCTGTGATTACCTCCAGTGTTTCGAGGTTGGCACAGTTCCATATCACGAGTCCCAAAACGGCAGCTGCATCGTTGAAACCAACATCGAAGTAGAGATGTTTGAGGTTCGGAGCATCAATCTCAGGTAGTTTGATCACTTCACGGACCCAATGTTTCGAGAGTTTCCAGTTGACAAACTCGATCCGAAGTGTCTCCACTTGTCGTACCAACTCTCTTAATCCCTGATGGTTGCATTGTTCCCCAATGAGGAAATTCACATCGTCCAACACGTACACTTTTATCGTGAGCTGTTTCAAGTTCGGTAATGAAACGTTGTGAAGACGTGGTAGGAACGCCAAACAAGTCAATGTCATCGCTGTCACACCTGGTGCATTGACATTCTGGATCCATGGTGCCACTTCACCGTACTGGGTTGGGTCTGCTGGGATCTCATCACTCGGTACCATCCCAAGACTCAACTCACAGTTGGGCAGTTCACCTTCCTCTTCAGATTGCATGATGTCAAGTGTGTTGATCCCATGACAGTTATCGAAAGTGACCGACTTCGTATTGGCACCGACGAGGAGTCCCTCCACTGGGTACGAAACGATGACTTTGTTATCATGTTGTAGCTTGTGTAAGATTTCGTTGTGTTGTTCGCGTAATTTCACGTTGGAATATGGAGCCGTTTTCATGCCATGCCATGCTTCAATCTCAATGTGTTGAGGGTCTGTCATCGAAATGTCTGTAATACTCTGAACCGATGAAGGAGATTCCAAGGCCCAATGGAGAGTGTTAAGATGTGTGGCATCGATCGATATCCCTCTGCGGATGTACTCTCTATATGTGAGGTTGGCCTCTGTTGAAGGGATGTCCAGAATTATGGCCTTGTGGGTAAGTGGTTTGATTTGATCTATGAGACGACCCAGGTGGAAGGAAGATGTTGGGATGAAGCACGGTTTGGAGCACGAAGAAGAGTGGGTGTGGGGCTCATCAAAATGCAAAGTCGTGTAGCACTCAGGGACTTCATTCAGCAGCTCTAATACCTCCATCTGTGATGGTTCGATGGGGTATGAGCACTTCACATCACACACAAGTATGGTGGAGTCCGACTTGTTGGATATCACATCTCGCAGTGGTTCTTCTTCAGTGTATGCCTGCAAACCAGCTTCGTCAGGTAAGGCATTCTGCAAGAGTTCCAGTAGATGATGTTTGGATTCTGTGTGATATACAACAACTTGGGTCTCTGATCCTTCTCTCTGCTTCACAAGACTAGTGATGTACTCCACAAGTTCCTTAGGTGACGGGATGGAAATCGGGCCACGTATAGGACTCTCCGAAGCCGGTGGGGTGTTGAAATCTGAGTGTTGACCTGAACTGACTTCTTCTGCTGACTCCCCTGACATTGTGATGGGCAGGTTATGTGATAAGCGAGCTGGTCTGACGTTCCACAGGGTAATCCAGAATCATCATGATGTCATATGTCATGATGGCGAGGTTTTGTTTACTTTTCGTTGCCGGCCAACAACAACAACAAAAAGAAAAAAAAAAAGTTCGTGCCTAGGTTGAAGGTTCTCGATGCTACATGCTATAACTAGCAACAAAACGGGGGACCAGATACATCCGCCGCACGATCTTGTCAGTGCTATCTATAGGTAAGGATTGTAAGCCGCCAGTTCTCAAGTCTACAAGATGATACACCATACGAAAAACACTTCTCGTTCCTCACACTTCCCAGAAACACCTCAAGGCTCAAACGTGGACTCAGCGTAGAGTTGTTCGCGCCGTATCCATGACAACGCTTTGACTGGCCCCACCAGCCTCCACCGCGGTGCCAGTTGGGCTGAAAACTTGAATCACAACAGCTACGGAAGACTGTGACTCGTGGCGAATCATGTGGGTCATTCTTGTTCTGGAGACTCAAGAGGACTCAGGAGTCAAGAAAGGGATGAGCTGTAGGAAAGAGTCTAGACTCTGGGGTATGGCTACGTGGTACCAATTTCATCTTGGGTGGTGCACACTTGACGTGTAGAGATCTACGAATCTCAGCACCAGCCTTATCTCTACAACTACAGTACGAAGATCTTTTCTGCATGCTGTGCTCAACAATAGTCAGGGATACCCTATATTCCTGTTCTCTCCTCGAAACTTCCACCGCTGTCATCTGCAACTCGAGAAGGAAGCTGGAGTTGTATACGTGGCAGAAGACTGAATAAGGTGACAAGTTACAACCCCGGATTCGAGCGTCAGACCACCGCCTGCCCCGGCTCGGAATAGGCTATTTGCCAATCACCTGCAGCGTTGCCCAGATACATTTGCCGCCGGAGATTAGTGGGGCCCCGCATAATTCGCGATTCTCCAGAGTTTCAAAGGCGGCCCCGCAACAATTCTCGGATAAATTGTTTCCAGCGTTGGGCGACTTTTCACTGACTGCCTATATAAACCCAGCGAGATCACCAACTTTTCACACCCATCCTCGATCAATTGGTGTTTCTCTTACAGCTCAACACACAAAATTCAAATCAAAAAACAATGTCCGCCAACTTCGACATTGACGAAATCCTCTCTCAGCTCACCACTGAGGAGAAAATCAGACTCACAGCCGGTATCGACTTCTGGCACACACACGCCGTTCCAAGACTCAACGTGCCATCTCTCAGATTCTCAGATGGTCCAAACGGTATCCGTGGTACCAAGTTCTTCAACGGTGTGAAGGGTGCCGTCTTGCCAAACGGTACCGCATTGGCCTCTTCCTTCGATAAGGATCTCTTGCTTGAGGCTGGTAAGCTCGCCGGTGTTGAGGCTCACCACAAATCCGCACACGTCGACTTGGGTCCAACTACAAACATGCAAAGAGCTCCAAACGGTGGTCGTGGTTTCGAGTCCTTCTCTGAGGACCCATACTTGGCTGGTATTGCCTCCGCACAGGTTGTGAAGGGTCTCCAGTCCGAGAAGGTCGCTGCAACAATGAAGCACTACGTCGGTAACGACTTGGAGCACGAGCGTAACGCTTCTGACTCCATCATCACAGAGAGAGCCCTCAGAGAGATCTACCTCGAGCCTTTCAGATTGGCTGTCAAGCTCGCAGACCCAAAGGCCTTCATGACCGGTTACAACAAGGTCAACGGAGAGCACGTCTCCCAATCCAAGAAGTTCATCGATGAGATCTTGCGTAAGGAGTGGAACTGGGATGGTACCGTCATGTCCGACTGGTTCGGTACATACACCTCCAAGAACTCCTACGAGGCAGGTTTGGACATTGAGATGCCAGGTCCTCCAAAGATGAGACAGGTTGACCACGTTGCCCAGCAGATTGCCTCTCGTGAGTTGCACGAGAAGCACTTGGACGAGGCTGCTAGAAACGTCTTAAAGCTCGTCAAGTGGTGTTTGGACTCTGGCATCCCAGAGAACGGCCCAGAAGACACCGAGAACAACACCCCAGAGACTGCTGCTACTTTGAGAAAGTTTGCTGGTGAGTCCATCGTCTTGCTCAAGAACGAGGACAACATCTTGCCATTGAAGAAAGAGGAGACTGTTGCTGTCATCGGTCCAAACGCCAAGTACGCCGCCTACTCCGGTGGTGGTTCCGCTTCTCTTGCCGCCTACTACACTGTCACTCCATACGAGGGTATCAAGGCCAAGGCTGCCTCCGAGCCAAAGTACACCATCGGTGCCCACGCCCACATGATCCTTCCAGGTTTGGCTGAACAGGCTACTAACCCAGTCACTGGTAAGAAGGGCTGTCACTTGTCCTTGTATTTGGACCCAGCAGGAACCGAGTCTAGACGTAAGATTGAGGAGTTCGACTTGGATTCTTCATGGCACCACATGGTGGACTACAAGCACCCATCCATCACTCCAGACACCACTTTCTACGCTGACTTCGAGTGTGAGTTCACCCCAGAGGACGATGCTGAGTACGAGTTCGGTACCTCCGTTGTCGGTACTTCCCAGATCTTCGTGAACGACCAGCTCGTCGTCGACAACAAGACCAAGCAGACCAAGGGTGACACTTTCTTCAACCAGGGTACTGTCGAGGAGAGAGGTAAGATCAGATTGGAGAAGGGCAAGAAGTACCAGGTCCGTGTTGAGTTCGGTTCCGTCCACACTTATGAATTCAAGGACATGAACGGTGTTGACGTCAAGGGTAACGGTGGTGTCTCCTTCGGTGTTGCTCAGGTCATCGACCCACTCAAGGAGATTGAGAAGGCCTGTGAGATTGCCAAGTCCGTGGACAAGGTCGTCTTGTGTGTTGGTACCAACGGTGAGTGGGAGTCTGAGTCCTACGACAGAGCCAACATCACTTTGCCAGGATACACCAACGACTTGGTCTCCGCCATTGTCAAGGTCAACCCAAACACCGTTGTTGTCAACCAGTCCGGTACTCCATGTGAGTTCCCATGGATCCAGGACGTCAAGGGTGTTCTCCAGGCTTGGTTCGGTGGTAACGAGTTGGGTAACGGTATTGCCGATGTTCTCTACGGTGATGTCAACCCATCTGCCAAGCTCTCTTTGACTTTCCCACTCAAGTTCCAGGACAACCCTGCCTACTTGAACTTCAAGACTGAGAGAGGTAGAGTCTTGTACGGTGAGGACATCTTCATCGGTTACAGATACTACGAGAAGCTGCAAAAGAAGGTGCTGTTCCCATTCGGTTACGGTCTTTCCTATACCACTTTCGCCTTCTCCGACTTGAAGGTCTCTGCTGATGAGGAGGCTGGAAAGATCTCTGTGTCTGTGAAGGTCAAGAACACTGGCTCCGTTGACGGTAAGGAGGTTGTCCAAGTGTACATTTCCAAGACTGAGTCCGATGTGATCAGACCAGTTAAGGAGTTGAAGGAGTTCTCCAAGGTTGCCTTGAAGGCTGGCGAGGAGAAGATTGTGGAGTTGGAGTTGTCCTTGAAGGATTCTGTTTCTTACTTCGATGAGTGGCAGAACAAGTGGCACGTTCAGGAAGGTGAGTACTCTGTTCAGGTTGGACCATCTTCTGATGATATTGAGCTCATTGAGAAGTTCGATGTCAAGAAGGGCTTCTACTGGACTGGTCTCTGATTTCCCTAATTTGATGTGTAAACGATCATGAAATGACAAATGCTTGTATTTACGACTAACTTATAGGTGTATTGTAGAGATCTAAAGCATATTGCATGTTAGTTTAATGTCCAACATAGTTAAGTAGGTGGCCTTGACTGCAGTACGTTACGGGCAGGTACGCATCAATCACCGCGCACTACTTCTGTGGTATACGTCCAGGAGAGTCGCTTAACATGCGTTACAACTCAAATATCATGAAGGTGGGATGACGTGCTAGAGCCCAGGATATCTAACAACACTCCCTGTGATCAAGTTGGTTCTGCCTGAACAGTGATGGTGAAGCCTGAGAGAAGAGATTGAGAGAATTGTTAAAGTTGTAAAGACTCTTGTTCGTTTATTGTTTGTATACTTTATTTTGTCGAATAAGAGGTCATTTGAAGTTAAAAAAAAAAAAAAAAGAGGTCTTGGTAGAAATTATAGACTCGCTGTATTGACTGTATGAGCTCATCTGATGTGCTAATTCGTATTAATAAGATAATCAAGGGGCTGTGGATCGATTTACGTTCATGAGTCTGTTTATAAATTGGCTCAAATATTCCAAAAGGGCGACCTCTAATTTGGTTCAGGAGTGTTAAACAAGTACCTCCTTCAAATTGTAGAATTTTCCATCCACCTTTTTCGGTATTACTCAGAACCCACAACTCTCTAGACTCTGTTAATGTGTTTTCCTTCTTATTCAATAGCGGAAACATAGGTAGTAATTCCAGAATGGTTACTTTTGCAAGTTACCTTACCAATTCCAGAGGTTGATGTCACCTTTCTCCAGTACACCGATAGCCAAAGATGTCAGGGTGAATGTCCAGGTGTCCCCTCAAAATGTCCGGATGTGCGGCTTTTCCCCGTTCGGATAAATTTCGTGAGCCAAGTGGTCGTTCCTTTTGAAATTTGGCACATAAATTTTCGTTGAGTCATTTCTTTTTCTAGGAGGGCACCTCAAGTTAGAGTATAAAAGGGTTCCATTTGAGTCATCTAGTGAATCATCTTTTACTCAATCCACAGAGAGTTAATCATCATATCACACCAAAACACTCACTACACATCTTGAAAATGCTTGTCGACATCGTTTCCTCTCTCATGGGCACCCCAATCCTCAACGAGCCAAAACCTACCTCCACCACTGCCACCCCAACCATCACCCCAACCACTTCTTCCACAAATCTCGCCACTAAGGACAACACGCCCGCTGTTCCAGGCTACAAGTACAACTGGAATCTCAGTTTCGGTA
>JAKVQR010000383.1:0-15958 GCA_030462915.1 Petasospora meyerae
GCTCCATACAAAAGTGCGCAGCCTGGCAAAATCGCGATTTCAGCCTAGAAAAATGCTCTTGTAGCTTCCAGTGACTTTACAGGTGTAGATAAGATCTATTGATCGAGCACAAGGTCTAGACTTTATACATACCAGTTCTAGTGGACGCCGCGGTTTGTTCTACATACCAGTACTTATAACATGACGTATAACCTAGCTCGTGCCTTTTATTCCTTGAAGAATCCAGCTCGACAAATATTATGTTGGAGAAAAATTGAAGGCACCTCTTCTGTTCCAGCCGTAATATGGGAGGAAGTAGATCTAGTTCGAGCGTCAGATCTATAGAAATCTTTGAACTTAATTAGAGTACCCATTATCACCCCGAAATAATCCTTGATACCAGTGAGACTTGTTCATCATAGTATACGTGTGAGTTGAAAGTTTTGCATCGCTCTTCATCGGTCCCAGGAATCAGGATCACTTGTAGCACCTGCTTCAACTAATGAAACGCACCCTGTCCAGTGTCGTCATCGTTACAAAGATAGTGGCGGAGGCCGAGCCAATTGCTGACTATAAGTGCTGCGTGCAGGTTCGGGAAAACCTGACGTGGACAAATTTGAATCCCGCTATTTTGGTTATGTAATCACGATTCACCACGGCGAAAATAGAGAAAAGTTTTTCCGAGATCTACCCATGGTGGGACAAATGAGGGCGGATGGCGCCAGAAGTTTTTCCGGTACGTGCTAGCCGTTCCCAGCTTTGTTCTAGAGAAAGCGGCAACATCACCAGATTTTGGCGTGAGATTTCAATCAGTCGATTATACTGCACACTGTGGAAAACTTGTCACATACTAGACAGAGGCCGGTTAAGAAAGACCATTTAGGACTAGCACAAACTACTAGCATACTATTTTTGTTGCAATCATCATGTTTGTCAAGGTCTATCAGTTGTCAGTATTTCCACACCAGCATACGATCACTAGGGGCAGTGTCAAGATGTGCTATGTGCCGGATTAATTGGGTGCACAGTGCACAGTCAAAACTATTCACACCCGCCCTCCATTTTCAAAGAGGTGAACGAATGGAGCGGCTATAATAATCAATGTGAGGCTCAAGCCGGTCGGATTAACTTTAACATCGTCGATTGTCACACAGATTATATAGTAGCTGTAGTTCTGAACTTGAATCCGGCGTGTGCTGTGTTCTGGACATTAACTGGTCATGCAGATGATCGACCGCTGATTGTCCAAGATTCCAAGATCATTCGACTTCTCATAGGCATTAGAGTCCACAGCTCTGTATTGGTAGTACGGTTAGTAAGGAACACAACCATTTGACCCGTCTATATCTTCCCTAGCTCAAAAAATATAGCTGGGCATGGTGTCATCAAGTTCAACGATAACCAGTAGCTGCTGTGGCCGCTCTTTCGAATAATAGCATTTGTCCTTCCGAAGTACCGTTTCCAAAGACTGCTCCTAGGCCTAAATCGCATATTCGATCAAGGAAGGGGCCACCCGTCTAATGTAAAAGCACGATATAACACAGACCAATCATCGTTGAAGGAATAGACTTAGCTGGTCTTCCTACCTACCATACTATACAGGCTCGACTCCGGAGTTAGAAATGGGATACGGGTTGGTCACCCAAGTTACTCCCAGCTAATGTCACCCCACTGATTCTAACACTCACTGTTTATGATATACTTGTTCATCAATAGCGAAACCATGGCCACCTTGGTTATGAATCTTTGAAACGTTGGTTCTTACTCTGAATTGTAGCTCAGTGGTGTTTTCACTCGGTACAACCAAGTACATGAATGACTCCATACCCCAACTGTACCAGACCTTCCCCGCGTTGGATTCCCTAGTCATACGTACCTCAAGCTCGGTATCATCAACCACATATAGAGGTTGTTCCAGTGGGAAGAATAATGGGAACCATGATATCAAATCTGGAGTATGTATATCGGGTTTGATGCTCAAAGTGATATCCTTGTACAATTGAGCAGTGAAGAAACCAGCGATTCCATGAATGACTGTCTTGTGTCTGATCTTGAACGCCGATATAGTACTGCGTTTTAAAGTGGATGCTTTCGGTAGTGGGTGCTCGAAGGTCCAAATATCGTTAACTTTGGTAGAGCAAAGGCATGACTCAAGGAGCTTTACCACATACTGCTGATGGAACACAGAAGGGTCATTCTTCTCTTTCAGATTGTAGTAGATCTTTGGGGCACAAACTGGGGCAATATGAGAGGTGTATGATTGTGGAATGAACACGCCGTTTTCTCGGTCAAGGCATTTCTCCACGCTGATGAGACATTCTGGTGATAGTTCATTACAGCCCATACTCCCCAACAACTCCGAGATGATGATGTTATAGCTTTCCTTGGGTGACCAGTCTCTCATATCCATTCGAAGAACATCCACAGAGTCGTCCCAGTCTTCACTGTTGCGCTTCTCCAGGTATATGGTAGCAGAACTGTTCTTCTCAATAGCTGTGATATGACATGACCTCTTCATGTTCAGCTAACTGACAGCTTTATAAGTGGCATCAACCAAACCTCCTTTTCCTGCTCCCACAATTGCAACCTTAATGCAATTCAAGTGTGACATGTCGATGAGCGCAGCACTGATCGCTCTACCATACATATCGTACTTCACTTGATCTGATTCGAAGACCTGGTATGTGAAATGGTCGAGATTGTGTGCCAATGGCTGTAGTGGGGGTAGCAATACATCGTTGTGTTTGATGGCAAAAGAGTCGATTTTGGAGAGTGGAGGTCGTGCCTTCGTTAGCAAGTAGTTGATGTATTGGTTGTAAGCAGAAACATCAACGTTTTCTGGTGCCTTTTCCAGGCCATGCAGGAGAAAAATGGGGTCCTTCATGTGAAAGCTTTGCAAGAGGGTCTGATTTGTCTTTGAGAGTACAGGATAGCCTTTGTTGTTGATGAGGAAAATGGAAGACGATAATAACAGCGAGGATACCGGTTCAGCAAACCAACGTTCTGCGACAACAAGGGAAATAGCGTTCTGTGGTAAGGCAAGTGATACTTTCAGTCGTGGGTTGTAATCAACACTGGTGCGTATTGAGTTCCACATATCCCATGTGCTCAAGGGGTCAACCGATATTTGTCCCATCTCCTCCGATATTGGGATGGAGATCGATACCACCATCTAATGTCTCTCTGTGTAGTTCAGGATATCATTCACTACTCTGGAGAAGTTGGGTAACTTCAGGAGATCTTTTGGAGGGGCAATGATCACCTGTCTTAGACCGATGAACATAGCATAATCCAGTTCGTGGAACAATACCTGCTTAGAAAACTCAGCTATAAGGTTGTCATCGCTTTCGAGCTCTGTCCATGGTGCAAGTAGTCCAATGGTGCGCTGGATGTGTCCACCAGCTAACAGATTCACCTCTGATCCCAACGGACAAGGCACGCTGACTTCACTCATCATCTTCGCTCTCTGGAAGAACAGTTTGGTCTTCTCTCGATAATTGGAGTTTGTGATGGACACCAGAACCTGATCGTAGCCATTTCGTAGATAACGATCAATCAGACCAGATGTTTGGTCAGAGTTGAATCGGGGCGACAATGCGGGTTTGAGTCCAATCAATGGGCGCGCCAGCTCACTCATCATTGAAAATGGACAATGGCCTAAGGTCTTGTGAGTGCCAATTGTAGAGTTTGGGTCAATCGGTGAGTGATTGATGTTTCTCGTTCAGTTCTGTGTTGTGGGTCAGGAAAGAGCCCTTGGTGCAGGTCTGTGCGAGATCTTGATCCAGAGCTGGGGCGATGAGCAACGGAGTTACGGGGACGCTGGTTTTGAGTAAGACAGTGTGGAAATATGCAGAGCTTCTGGGGATATTCGAGTGTCTTTTTGTGAACCAAGTGGGCTGATTGAAGCGATATAAGTTCGAGAGGAAGTTTAGTACCTAGAACTCAGATCATCAACGCAAGCGAAGCCTTTCAAGTTTCAAGTCAGGTAATCCAGGTACGCGACAAGCCTCACAAGGGCAATTCACAGTCGAGTGCGCCCGGCGCCGTCGCGTTTCAAGGGGAAGAAAAAAACAAACGCTTGACAGTGAACACAGCACGATTTAAGTACAGGAAAGGGGGATTATTGAGATGAAACTAACATGATACAAATGCTCAGAGCACAGAGAATCTTACAATTCTTCAGCTAGATATATTCGATAATCGGAGGGTATTTCCTGAGTTTCGAACATAACGCTGAAGTGCGGAGTCCAGAAATACGAGTAAACGGTATGCGCAACAGCACTCTCGGTGGCCAAGTTGGTTTAAGGCGCCAGACTGTAATGGATTTTCAAAGTCATCTGGATATCGGGCGTTCGAATCGCCCCCGAGAGATCTTTTTTGCATTTTCTTTGCTTACTAAGCAATACATGCACCCATATAGTGCGGGTTTCGGTTTGGGCACAGAAGCCCGTTTAGCTTAGTGGTAGAGCGTTGCACTTGTAATGCAAAGGTCGCTAGTTCAATCCTGGCAGGGGGCATTTTTTTAATTTAGTTTTGAACATATGATACATTGGCAGTGGCCTCCTCATATGTCCTCTCTATTTTTTTTTGTCAGATTTAAAGCCTTTATTGCTCTGTTCAAAGGTGAAATTGACGTTTCCTATAGGCGTCCGCGGGGCGCGAAGAACGATCAACTTCGAGAAGGCGCGCGTCAACTTCCAGCCAGAGGACCTACGTGTGTCATGAAAACAATGCGTCAAGTCAACTACTACCTTTGATTGTGAATAACTAGCAAACCTTGGTTGTTATACTCTACCTGTGATCGCCGCCGAAGAATAAACTATGGAGTTTAGAGGTCGCCAACTGACAGACGCCGAACGTTCCAAGGTCCTGGAATTTCAGGAGTCAATCCATTATTCACCAAGGTTAGTATTAGATTGGTTGTTTATCATCGCCGCTTTGCAGTTGAAGTCATATCGACAGTCTTCGTGGAATTGATGTCATTGAGATCAATACTAACAAATGACCAGATACTCGGATGATGAATATGAATACCGGTGAGTACACTCACGGCTATGGTCACAGTTAAAGAGTAATTCAGAACTGGGTGGAGCCCGTCCTGTTCAAACTCTCTAATGGATTACGTTCTTAAGGCCCAATTTTCAAAATTATCGATCGATTACTGACCTCCATTCAGTCATGTGATGCTTCCAAAAGCCATGCTGAAGGTTATCCCAACAGATTATTTCGATGGTGAAACTGGAACGTTACGCATACTACTAGAAGACGAGTGGCGTGGCCTTGGTATCACACAATCTCTAGGATGGGAGCATTATGAAACCCACGCACCAGAGCCACATATCCTGCTCTTTAAGTAAGTTAACATGCTACATATCCCATGTTTATCTCTTCCTACGCTCCATATACTAACGTCTTGCCATATAGGCGCCCTATCAACTACGATCCATCTCAATACCACCGCTAAACCCACAACTCTTCCAATGTTTATGAAACCATCATCAGCAAAAAGATGAATATCGGCACAATTTGCAAGCTTGAGGAGATCAAGTTGTCCGTGTGTCTTGTTTTTCGTTGGTGGTTCGATTTCATTTCTCGAGCATACCCGTGTTTTGATCTATCCCCAAAGCTCAAATACACCACAACTGGCTGGAAAGTCTATAAAAATACATCTATACTGTTATCGATACATTTGTATTCACTGAGCTTGAGTATTGAAAAGAACATAGCCGGATCGAGATTAGCGCCCTCATACTCTACGCGAATGCTGATCTGACGCGGTTACATTTCACCATCCAGATTTCACTGCATATGATGTATCTCAATGAAAACTGTCACGACTGAGTATATTATCATTCCACTATATCCATTCCACTAAAAGCCCTGTTACTCGCTATGGACGAGCGAAGTAAGGCACTGAACCAGCTTTTGGACTCTGCCATAGCTGGTGAGTCTCTGGATGATGGGTCTGAAAACACACAAGTGAAAGTACTCCAGCTAATCATTCAACACGGTATCACGTCCGGTCATCGACCATCCGAAGTGGCAACACAATCACAGTGGATTTGCAAATGTCTAGGAGGCATAGAATCAATTTGCATGAAGAACCCGTTGTTGTTGAACAGGGCGGCTGGCAATGGCAATGACACACTCATTTACCGCTGGATTCTCGACTCCCTCATCAATATTCTCGCCACTGAAGACGATTCCATTCGAAACTCCGTGAGGGCAACTCTGGTATCGATCGTGCACCTAATGTCCACAAAGCTCAAGCTATTCACCTACAAGCTGGCTGTGCGAAAGTACATCCTGGAGACCTTCGAGAGCCATCTCAATGACCTCTTCAAACCTAACACCAGTGAAACTCTATTCACAGAGCTGACCATCTGCTCCAACATCTTCTCACTCCTCACTGATAATGAAGTGAAAATCAAGCTAATGATGGATGACTCGTTCGACTCCAAGATTGAAACAGCAGCAAGAAAAATCGACTATGTGCTGTGCAACATCGACACGCAACAGCTGGATGCACTCTAGCGACGCCAAATCGAGGTCATCAAGGCTCATCTCACAATAACAATATCAGGCTATTGCACCTCACAGGAAGTTTTGACACTTTCACGGCTTTCTTTCTCGCTCGCGTTCATCCATGACACTATACTACACCCTAATTTGTCATCACAACCTCTCGTTGTCGCAGCTATTTGCATATCACTTCTACGTTTGCTCAAATACTGTCTATCACGTGAAATGGTCTTCTCCTTTGAGTCATAGCTACGCCTTGGGTCGTCTTTGGATGCTTCCCTTCGAACGAAGGACAAGCTGTTGATCAAATGTTTTGACTTGATATCCTACGCTCTCGATCCACAAGATACAACGAAAAGGGTGACAAATGTCACTACTGCCTTCACCGATCAAGTACTCGAAGATTTGAGAAAGGAGATTATGGAACTGCTCATTGACCAGAGCACAAGTGCTGATGCACGATCTCTCGCTAGTTGTGGTTCTGATGTTGACACATTGGATGATTGGCTCAAAGCTATCAAAAACAGGACTGACATTGTTGACGATATCGAAAAGCATGAGCTTATTACGTCGTTGGGGGACTATGTTTGTATGTTCTCTGGGACTTACTCACGGCACAACAACACATGCTCTTCCTGCAGCTCGACATCTTTTGCTGGTAACTTTGACACTGGTAGACCATTTCTTGAAAAGGTACCAGAAGCTAAAGTCGCACACTCGCTCCTACTGAAATATCTGCACTCCTCGGATAATCCAGTTAGAGACATAAGTGGGCTGTTATCCCTACACAAGATGTTCACTCATTTTCAGCCCCCAAAGATTCTACCAAATTGTCCCAGCTTTAATTTCTTCAAAAAGTGTCTCTTCTCCTCGGACCGCTGCGTTCGGATACTGGCAGTGAGACTTGTGTCTTTGTACATCAAAACCAAGCACGCAAACTCAGAATCAAACATCAACTTCATTATTCAATTTGTCAACTCTGTCAACCTTGATCAATATCCACATCTTGCAGAATGTGTTATCATGATCTGGGGATAGCTGGCTATTTTCACTGACGGATCAGGTCTGCATCCGATTCTTCTCAAGCTCGTTGACTTTCTGGCTTCCTCCAATTCTTTCAGATCATCCATGGCATTTCATCAGCTCGAAGTTGTTGCAATGAACAAGAAGCAAACTCCCTGGTAGTTGATGTCTCTTGTTCTACCAAGTTTGAGTTTGACCATAGTGCAGAATCTGTCGACCAAGCCAGCAATGGCACAGAGGATATCTGAGCTCGTTGGTGTTCCAGTACAAACCATATTCACCAGATACCAAGATCACATTGTGCCATACCTGCTCACATACTATAAGCGAGATCTCATCAAGGAGATTGCTGATCCAATTGGGAAGACAAAGCTAGATCTTGTCCTCGCCAACAGACCCAAGATTTTTGCTTTCTTGCTGACAACCATGCCCAATGTTACAAATGATAACATACATGGTATCTTTGTGAATGCATGTCCTGAGTTCTCCTCTGTTGGATTGGAAGATCTTTGTTCTCCCAAGATGCAGGTTGTGTGGGAGTTATTGAAGCTACATGGTATGAAAGGTACGTCAGATGAACTCATCAAGAAATCAATATTGTTCGTGTTGCGCATTGGATCAACTAGTGGAGAAGATGACCATACACTGTTGAGAAATTTCCTTCAGAGAAACACGCTTGGTGTTGCCAATTTATTCACAGACACAATACGAGGTACCCGAGGTAACCAAACCTACGATCAGAAACTTGCATCTCTACATGGTATTGAGTTACTCGTTGACTTATCAAAGACGTATGGCTCATATATTGTCTCTGCATTGCCACAAATCTACACGTGTCTCCAAGCATGTCTCGAGGTCCCCATCTTATGTGAAGCAACATTGAAGTGCTGGAGGGTTTTATGTCAGAACTTACATGAGGATCATTTGGTTGTCTTGTTGGATCAGACTATTGCTTCTGTTGTACAAATGGTGGATAAGTTCGATCATCGTTGTCTTGTTGAGTCCAGAAAGTTGCTCTCTGTGTTCTTTGAGAGATCCGAGCCATTCAGAAAAAAACATGTCTTCACGTTCTACTCGCTTGCAGGCCAGGATTACTTCGCAGAGATGTACTTGAAGGTGAGTGATATGCTGAAGAAAGTCGAACGACCAGCCACGCTACTCCATGACATAACCAGAAGATGCAGGCATGATAACAAGTACGTTGTCAAACAAGCATTGGAAGATCTGTTCCGTTTTTTGACCAGCTACAACGTTGACTTCTACTCTAACTTCCTGGCGAGACAAACTTACAGGCCACTGGTCTCTACCCTTCTTGGTGGTCTATTCGATATCCTCAGTAAGTTCAGGTTCAACGATGACATTTGCATCCAGTGCTCCAGATGTCTTGGTAAGATTGGTGCTCTTGATCCAGTGAAGTTCGAGATATAGAAGAAGAAAAACCAACCAGTGCTCGCATCCAACTTTGAGGACCCCAAAGAAAAGCTCAAGTTTATGGTTCTGTTCCTCAACTAGCATCTGGTTCCTGCCTTTTGGGCTGCAGATGATCCTGCCAAACAGGTGTTCCTCGCGTACGCTATGCAGGAGTTTCTTAAATACTGTGGTTTGGACTGGTCACGGTGTGATTTGAAGAATGCTGATCCAAAATCACAGGAGTTGCTCCTGTGGAATCAGTTCAGTGAGATCAGCAAGGCCACATTGACTCCGCTACTTTCATCGAAATACGTTGCCACTGTCAGCAACTACACAAAGATGCAGTATCCCATTTTCAATGTCTCGCTGGACCATGATAAATGGGTCAGGCAGCTAACCATGGACTTGTTGAAGAGGTCATCTCGCTCTGAGTTCATCGGCGAAATCTTCACCACATGCTCATCACTCGTCAAGGAACAAGACATTTCACTGTGCCATTTCCTACTACCATATGCTGCTTTAAGTTCCGTTGTTATGGAGGGCAATGATGAAGAGGTGGAGAATCTGAAGTTGGAGATCATGACTGTGTTATCTACGGATATGGATAATATTCATCATCTTGCTGTGCAAGGCCTCAAGCAAGCATATGATACGATTTTCAGTTTGATGGACTACTTCAGTAAGTGGGTGTTCAGCCGAAAGCAGCTGCTCAAAAAACGTGGTCACAAAGGCTCGGATCCAAGTATCAGAAAGGTTCAGCAACTCCTGGAAACTATTCCTCAGCCTCAGATGGCAATGAGGTCTCTTCAGGCTAACTCCTATGAAAGATCTGCCCTATATCTGGAACAGTGTCATCGATATGGTACCGTTGAGAGCTTTGGTAACTCTTTCTACAGTATTCTTCAAACCGCATACGCTAACATAGGAGATTATGATGCTCTGGATGGAGTTCTCAAGCAATTCTCAACCAAAAGTCTCGAAGACCGAATCACAGAGCTTGAGTACAGTGACAACTGGAAGATGGCACAGGACTGCTTAGTGGCTCTTGGGGAGGATAAAACTGCAAGCTACAACGTTGGAGATGCTGAGACCAAGCTTTTGAAATCACTTTACGATCACAATTTGTACGGTCAAGCATTGAATAAGCTGGAGTCCCTTCTTGTTGACGACACGAACAATGTCAAGAAAGAGTGGTTGAAGATTGGTATTGAGGCATCTGTTCTCACTGGTCAGTCTGAGAATCTCCAGAAATGGTTATCACGACTTGAGTTCAACCAAAATCAGGTTGAAGACTCGGTGATGGTGTACTACCATATGGCTAAAGCTCTCCTTGCTGCTAAAGAAAGCAATAACGAGTCGCTTCGGGTTGCCATAGACAAGACCTACCTTTCACTGGGTACGAGTCTTGGTCTCAATCGTCCAACATCTTTGAAGAAGTATCGTTCCGATTTGGTGTTACTACACGCTATCACAGACCTAGAGGCACTTCTCACTACCAAAGGGCATGGCTTGGAGGCCTTGAGAGAGCTTTTGGATGTCAGATCATAGAACTCTGGTGACGATTTCCAGTCGAACTGGGTATTATCCTCTGTCAGACGGTCTGCTAACTCGGTTGTCGGTCAGAGATTCAACATGTCCGATATCTCAAGGACTTGGCTGGTCTCTGCAAAGTCGTCAAGAAAGCACAACAGGCTCGATCTTGCCACGTCTTCTGTCATACATGCCATGCAGTTGAAGAATGAAAACACTGAACTGGAGTATGCCAAGTTGCTTTGGGCTCAGGGAGACTGTACGAGAGCTCTCTCTTGTGTTGAACAGATGAGATCGGAAACTACAGATGTGTCCATGAGGGACCGTGCTGCAATTCAGCTGAAGTACACACAGTGGTTGGATGAGTCCAACAACAGCAGTTCGACCAAAATCGTTGAAGAGTACAATGCAGCGATCAAGCTTGATCCTTCGTGGGAGAAAGCGCACTACGCTCTCGGAAGGTACTACAATAAGCTCCTCGATTTGAGCCTGAAGCCAAAATCTGAGAAAGTTGACTAGAGGAGCATCTCAGGCGACTTGGAGCGCAAGACTATCGTGTGCTACTTGAAGGCTATCATGTGTGGCACCAAATATTTGTTTGAGGCACTACCTAAGATTGTGACGGTTTGGTTGGACTTTGCCGAGAATGTGGATCAACTTCCAGATAACATCAGTGATACGATGCAGACAATTGCTCTTGCTGACAGGAGGAAGTCTTTGGATCAAATTCTTACAGATGTGAACAAGGCTACTGAGAAGATTCCTGTGTACTTCTGGTACACTGTGTTCTCTCAACTTCTCTCCCGCCTGCTTCATCCACACAAGAACACAGGCTAGCAGATTATTGCTATTGCCCAGCTTGTTGTCAACGAGTATCCTTCTCATTCTTTGTGGTCTGTGCTTGCTTAGTACAAGTCTACCCAGAAGGAAAGAGAGCGGAAGGCCAAAAAGCTCCTTGATCTCTTCTCGTCAAGCACATCCTCCAATCAGTCAACTACCAACTCCAAGGTATTCGAACGATCAAAGAAACTGTTCAATCAACTCATGTCGGTCTCTAAGAAGAAAGTTCCAAAGAAAGCCACTCTTTCTCTCTGTGCAGACTTTGACTTTGATCATGGATGCACTCCAAGTCCTCTTGTTGTGCCTGTGAAGACCAACTTCAACATCACTTTGCCTGTCTCTGTTCAGACCATGAAGAACCATAACCCTTTCCCCTCCAGCTCTTGCATCACCATCAGTCGATTTGAGAATAGAGTGGACATATTGAGCTCGATGCAACAGCCAAGACGTCTCTACCTTAGGGGCTCGAATGGGTTCATGTACAGCATCCTTTGTAAACCTAATGACGACCTCAGAAAGGATGCTAAGTTGATGGAGTTCACTACGATGATTGATCAGCTTCTCAAGAAGGACTACGAGTCAGAGCAAAGAAAACTTCACATCAACACATATGCTGTTATCCCATTGAATGAGGTGTATGGAATCATCGAATGGGTTGAGAACAGTCGAACCATGAGAGACATCATCAAGAATCACTACTCCAACATGAACATATCACTTGATGTTCCCGGTGTCAAGAGAGTCCTGGACATGGATGCGGATCTACCTGTGAGAGCAGCTGCCTTCCAGGAACAAATTATGGGCAAATATCCTCCTGTGCTGTACCAATGGTTCATTGAGAACTTCCCAGACCCGTCCAGTTGGTATGAAGCAAGGAATAACTACACCAGAACCACAGCTGTTATGTCGATGGTTGGTTATATGCTGGGTTTAGGTGATCGTCATGGTGAGAACCTTCTCTTGAATGAAAACAACGGAGGCCTTTTACATGTTGATTTTGACTGTCTATTTGAGAAGGGTCTTGAGCTTGCTGTTCCAGAACGTGTGCCATTCCGACTCACACGTAACATGGTTGATGCATTTGGTGTCACTGGTGTGGAAGGGTCCTTCAGAAAGTCATGCGAGGTTACGTTGAAGCTTATCCGTGCTAACGAAACCACTCTGATGAACATCCTCGAGTCCTTCCTCCACGACCCAATCATGGACTGGTCGCATAAGAGAAAGAACAGAAACACACCCCAGGCAGCTTTGGCTACTATCAGAAGAAAGGTCCGAGGTATCATCGATAAGGAAGGATTGCCTATGAGTGTTTCAGGTCAAGCAGAGTTTTTGATCTAGCAAGCGACATCGGTTGAAAACCTTTGTCAGATGTATATTGGGTGGATGGCATTCTGGTAACCTGTATAGCCAATGAAATGACTTCAAGTAATCAACTCAATCTTTCGTAGCACCAACATTTGCATTAAACTCGTTCTCTCCATCGATCATTTCATGTGCTATAGGTTCTAGATCACTAGCTGCTGAAACATCTAGGGAAGAATTTGCAGAAGTTGTAGGGAGTGATTCTGCTGGAACTTCCAATCTCGAAGGAAGCGGTGGAGGAACTGGGACATGATCTCTCGGGGGCAACTCAGGAGGGGACTTCTTAACCTCAGTTGATAGGACTGATGGTACTGATGGGATCCCAGTTGGAGATACAGCAGCAGTCACTGTAGAAGCTGAGCCGGGTTCATCGGCCTGTTCATCGAGCACAGGTTTTCTTCTGGTGGTCATCTATCTGGTAGGAGAAGAATGCTCTAGATTTGCAGATGATGGGGAGTCAATGGATGTGTTACCGGATGGCGAGTATGGTGATTTCATTTCGGCTATCTTGGTAGGTAGAACGGACTTCAAGTTGGTATCTGAGTCTGGGAGCTTAGACTGCAACCCATACATATACTCCGGTGGAAAAGAGTGCGGCTGTGGTGCATTCTTGTGCTCATGAGACTCATTGAGACTTGTGTTGCTTTCTGTTCTTGATTTCAGTTGCTTTTCACTGGTGTTTGATGGTGCCCTTCTTCTCGAGATCATTTCCGGTGGGTTGTAAGCTTTTTCCACTTTTGATGAGGGCTTGTTCTTTTCATTGTACCATCTGCCAATCTTCTTCAAACTAGATGATAATGCCTTCTTTCCAGCGGCTGTTTCATCTGAGAGGATTTGCATCGTAGAGCTTCTGCTGGTGCCAACACTCACGCCACCATCGGAGACTGTATCCTGACTGACGATCTGCTCTCTAGCAACATATGAACCATCTGACAAGAACTGATCATTTGAAGCACTGATAGATGGATCAGTCTTCTTCCTCGAGAAGTTGGAAGAGATACTATTGAACGAGCCTTTGCTCTTCAGCCTTTGGGTAGTACGGGATCTCAATGAGCTCACTTCACTTTGATCAGCTGTACTCTCATCAAAGTCCACGGCTTCAACATCTGGGTCTGCTGGTACGGCACCATCATCAACCACAACTTCAGAGTCCAGACCATCCAATGACTCTGTAGCAATTGCGGTTTCATCGTTCTCCGTAGCATCCACGTTATGGACATCCCGTTCAGGTCTCTTCTTTGTGTCCCATATACCGCCTCTGTAAAACTCGTCAGATGTATCGAAAAAGCTGATATCGTCCCAAGATGGTTCAACCAGTGAGTCCCTGATTGCGTCTCGTAGTTTGTTTTCAATGACCTTGGTGATCATACCATATGTGAGCTGACGCTATGACACCACAGGCTCGATTGTCAAATCCATGTCAGGCATTCTCTCGAAGGTGTACCATATTCTGCTTGATGGTGGAGACTTCAAAGAAAGAACCAATGGGCCTTCGATCTTGTTGATTGTCACGGCAAGTAACAGGGACACTTCACGGGTCTTGAAAGCTCCACCAAGACTAATGTTGGCCTTTGTGGCCACCTATAGTGACAACTTTCCTGTATACGTGAACTTGAAAGAAACTCTCAATGAGCCATCTGGATTGAGAGATTGCAACTTTGGGAAACTGATAAAGGGAGCGGCGTTTCCTACTTCAATCTTCTTCACTTGGAACTCCTCAAGGAAGCCTGGTCTGTTGATCTTGGCGAGTTTCTTCAATAACTTAGCCTCCACCACTTTCTCAAAAAATTCTGTGTGCTGCAATGCCAAGAAAACTCTTCCAATGATAGCATTGAGCCATCTGGTTTGTAGTTGCCCTTCTGACGAATGAAGTGTCTAGATCAGAGAAATCATATCTGAGGTTTTGAAGTGTAGAGCGTTGGCGTAAATGGAGGGTTCGATCTGATCTAACTCGGACCCAGTTGGTTGGAAGTTCTCTCTCTTCGTGGCCTTGATCAACTCAAAGTACCAGTCTTCCTTATCGTAGTTTGTATCGCAGTAAATGAAAAATCCCATGCCACCCGGTGGAATGACACCTTTCTCGACCATATCCATCGTGGACTCGATCATCTCCTTCTCGTCCAGAGAGGCAGGAGAGTTGTTTGGGGCCTTGTTGTGACATTTGCGTTCCTATCTCTTAAGCAGGCAAATGGCTGTTCTCTTAGTGAATAATTGACCATCCGGAAGTTCCCTTGGCCACATCGTCACAATGTGGTTTGACAAGACAATGACATGTTGCACATCCTTTTGATCGTCGTGTTTGTATAGGAAAAGGTTGCCGTGCTTGAGAACACCAAAGTATCTGTTCTTCTTCTTCACTGTCTTGGTGACTGTTGGTGTTGTGGATGTTGAAGACGACACCGGTGTTCCAGGGACTGCTGAGTCTGACTCGTTTGAAGGATCCTTATTGTCTTTCTTGGAGTTCTTCACCAGACGGTACAATGCAGTATACGCGGACTTTGAGCCTGTGTCCTTCTGATCGGTGGCCTTGTCCTTATCATTGGAGATGAACTGATGATATTCTCGTGTGACAGTGATCCATCCCGCCTTGAAAGCTTTGACTCCAGAGGTACTCTCCTCCTGTAACTCCGTCATCTTGAGTTCGTGGTACTCATCGGGACTGACCGCAAGCGCTGAGAGATCATCGTCTTGCTCTTTCCTAGCATTTGGGTCATACAATGGTGCAGTGTAGTAGATGAGGTACAATGCTCCCACGACCAAGAAGATCGGGAAGGTGACACCGCCGATTAGGTAGGTGATGATGAGTGTCTTGAGGGACATCGTGTGGGGTACTTGGTAGCCTCAAATAACAACCTGCGAGATGGGCGGTATCAGTCAGCAACTATCAATGGCACACCGCAAAGATGATATTTGTGCAGTGTGAAACTCGTCCCCAATTGCACTGTAGCGCTCGTGAATTGTGTTATCCTCGTCGAGTTAGTGACACCTGGAATTCACTCAATACGGTAACTCCACGAATCACAGTGTACCGTCTTGCGCAAATCATCAAACAGGACCACCTTCCACGTCGGATTCGCGAAACACGTGAGCCAGTATTCGCGGATTTGCGGCCTCGGCCCTAGGGCTCGACAACAGGTCCTTTTCGCGGTGCCGGTCCGACCTGTTGGACCGCCGGTCCGCGGTCCAAGGACCGCTCGGTCCACGAAATAGCTGGACCGACCCAGGACCGGTGAAATATAAGGAACTATGCGCACATTAATCATACCATCATACCCAATGGACTTGATAGCCA